>JAQGBY010001817.1:0-26673 GCA_034698785.1 Mycogona germanica | reverse complement strand
AAAAGATTCCAAAAGATTCGCAGCGGAAATCACTGGGAGCGGAAATGCAACGCAAAAATAAGCGGCGAATAAATAGCGCGCATTTTTGTTCGTAATTACCTTCCTTGTTCTGCTTCCAAAATTTGAAAAAGTCGATTTAATGGACTGCCTGGTTCCGTTTCCGGTGCATCGTGGCTTTGACTATCGAGTGTTTTGCTGTCGTAGATTCCATACCATTCTAAGCACACGTAAACTAATATTGCGACGCAGTACACAAGATGTATCCTTTTGATGAGTTCCAACTTCGAAGATCCTGTTTTAGTAAATTTGAATCAAATCGATTTTATATTTATTTAACTCTCTGCTATTAGTTGTGGTTTTAAGTGATTTACCGCGTAGTCGAGGATACACTACAATGATGGAACAAATCACCGCAGGACAGAGATAAATTGGCTGAAACGGAAGTACAGTGTTCAGATTTAGAGATATTCAACAAATACAATGCAAAAATTGATTCGATAATCAATTTTTGATAATAATTACCACCCATAATGCAGCATCCCGGTCATTGAGCTGGAACATTAAATTTCGCAATGTCAATAAAAATGAACTCAGAAATTCAGAATAGGTTTGTCAAATTTAAAATGTTGTTTTGCGTTTGGTCAATATTTGTTGTTCTCGACGTCAAAATATGTTTGCAACGAATCTCAACAAATACAATTTATATTTATTTTATGTACAGAAGAACAACATTATTTTAATATATTTAACAGAATAGGAGTTGTGTGTGTGCAATTGCAATTTTTACTTACTTGAAAGTAAGCCCCGGAATAGAAGAAGAGCGTAAATAAAAGATCCGTTGTTCTACTGAATTTCTCCATGTCTCTCAATTTGTATCAAATTCATAATCCAAAGTCTCGCAATGCTTAATGATATGTGAACTGTTTTTCTGAAGCGAGAGTGCAAAGTAAACATGGGCTCGTCTATATCTAGTTAACACGCTTTATTTCTATTATCAACATTAGTTTTAATCGTGGCAAGTTATCGGATAACGAATCGCTCACCCCATCGCTGTGTTTCTGCGTATTTGGCTGGGGTTAGAAAGTGTGGCCAATGTCGCTGGCATCACTGGTATATCACGTGCTAGGTGCACGTGAGAGCGACGACAGCGCCATTTTGATCAAGTGGAGACGCCATCTTGGAATTTTCCTTTTTTAATAGCAATGCTTTAAAAACTTCAACGACTCATATCTCGAGAAATACGCAACATCGAGATCTGAAATAAATTTCACTCGACTACAAATTTGCTGAACTATCTACAGCTCGAATTTGATTCAATTTCGTTAAGCCCTTCGCAAGGAAGCGCCAAGACGGATAGTTAAAGATGTCACACTTTCAGGATTAAAATATAGAAACTCCTTTGGCCTTATATTTTTAAACTGGGTAGTTTGGAATAACATGTTGTGAAATTCAAATGAAAGGTCACAAGTTGAAGCAAGTTCTGTATGATGTACTCGACTTTATTAAGTAATAAATAATCAAATGGCAAAATTCAGTGTGAACACGTACGTACATTATGAACGGGCTCTGTAGCTCTAGAGAGAAAGAGAGATACACATTGACCCCTGACCCCTCCTCAACGGACAAAAATGGTGTAAAAAATATGATCTATGTACAAGCACACACAAACACATCCGTGATCTACAGTAATCAAACAAGCAACATTGATGTTTCCGAACAACATCGTATATATATGGAATAGTCATTGGTTTCTGGCGTCACTTGTCCAAAATTAGATGATAATAAATTAGAACGACTGCACCAGGACAGTGCATGGTTATAACGAATAAAGGACGGCAACATGTAAGAAAATATTTTTGATGTTGCTGATTTTGACGTAGAACTACGTCTTTTCAATCTTTTCTTCTAGACAACCTTCCACTCGAACATCAATTGCATGATCCATTTTTTCAACATCGGTGGTTTAAAATAAAAACAACCGTTATTTATTTTGGAATGAAAAGTAATTTCTCGTCTTGTCAATTTAGAAAAATATGTTTTAAAGTTGTTGTTAATTCTTCAGAATCGAATCGATGCACTACACTTTTATTTCACCTCATTAACCTCTGTCAGGTGTCCCGAAGTATAATAGCTGCCGAACATGACAAACTGATTTTTCTAATCCGATTGATATACTATATATATATATATAGATGGCGCTGTTTTTAATAGGATAATAATCTTGGAATAAGTTCAGCACTCGGCTGGTTTATACTAATTGAGAATTCCCCTAACACTTCGTTTGGCGGCGACGAAACTACAGGCAATTAATAAGCTATAGGTGGTGGTGGTGGTGGTAGGGGATGTTCGGATAAATTTAAATAGCTCATTTGGTGGATGGACATTGAACGACATCGCGATACATTTAGGTTACAATTACAGAGGAGGAGGAGGCGCTCTTATATCGTCTTATATATCGGATACTATAGTTTTCTTAAGTGCTATGTAGTGCTCGAGGCTAGATATATCCTATGGGGAGAATCACCTCTTTCAGAGGTTGTATAAGCTAGAGAATACATTATTTAGTCACACTTTTAATTAATGTATGGAGTGGCTAAGAGTAGAACGGAATTGGCTTTTAGCGTATACTTTGTGACGAGAAGTGAAATTTTACGTGCACAGGGGATGTTTTTCTTTCTCTTTTGTCTCACCCTGTATGATGCGGCCAATCTTAAGAGTGGTTTAACTCGATTTGAGAAAAAGGTTTTACTAGAAAACAATACCAAAGGCTTACGTTATCTTTTCAAACGCTACAATTACATTAAAAAGATTGTATTTTTGTCCTTAAAAAATCGAGTTACACCACTCTGGATTTAACCGCTTCATATTATTCTTCAGTTAGCATCTTCACCAAGAAATGAATACACAGGAATTTCCATAGGGGGATTACATTACAAAACGGAACACTATTTATTCAATCATTGGTTTAAAAAAAAAGTTGTTGTATCTCTCTGTACACTAGTCTACTATTTTTAGGCTTTCGTGGAATCAGAATTAGTTTTCTGGTCACGCGAATTTGAACCCTGGTTTTCTCTCCTGACTCCAGAAACTTTGAATAATGAATCTTATCAATCGTGATTTGAGCTCGAGTCTCATGTACTGTACATTTCTGATTCAGCGTGACTTTACCCAGCGGTAGTCATGTCTTGTTGACCACAAAAATGACAATTAAGTTGTTTAGAATAACATTTTTCTAGCCATTTTTATTTTTTGAATCAATATATATTGATTTGAATCGAGCTCAATACACATCGTAACCCAACATCCTGATCGGGGAAACTTTTAATTATTTTGACGTGAACACGTCTTATAAATCACGATGAATGAGGGTACATTTCAAATATCTTTATGCAACGGAAGTCGTTGTCACGGATGTCAATTTCCTACACATGCGCACTTCGATTCATCTTGCTTAAAAAGTGCTTAGTAACCTTTTCACGAACTTCCTGTCACAAAAAATACGAGTGCAACTGTTGTGGAGTGTGTGTTCCAAACCTGCAACCAACCTCACACTAAGACACTTTTCAACGAGTACAAAATTCCAACAATACGTTTTACGAATTCGTTACAATTTCCAAAGTCTGGCTTTTAAAAAAATATCACAATTAAAAAACATCGCCACTCAAAATCCACGCAAATCGGATAAAAAGAAAAACCGACAACGACGATTCCAACAACTTACACCACACCAACAACAGCAATAGTGTTTTGATCCGGAACAATATATTTCGTGTATAAAAAATCCTCCATTCACAATATATATATATAAATTATATTATTATATACTAAGTCTGGCGGAATGTATGTCTCAATTTTTATACACATGGTATATAGGCGTGTCTAGATTTTTTTTTTTTGGTAAGCTCAGTGTTACGTACCAAATGACCAACTTCCGTGTTTCTCAAAATAAAATATTTTAAAAGAAACTGTCGAAGAATTTCTGGCTCATTACATGTAAATTACATGTATTCGTGACGTCGACATGTATTTAACAATCTGTGTTGCGCTTCACTTAAAACAAAACAGTGTTGAACTTTGCAAATCTGCCAATTCCACGCAACTTGTTTCACCATATAAACACCACTCGATGATGACATGTCGAACATTTACATTTTCCATGTACTACTTTGATCTAACCTTAAGATGACAACGTCTACAACATTAAAAAAAATGCTATCTACATCCATCGTCGCACAAGAAAAGATACAGCTCTAGAGAAATGTGTCTATCGCCTTACTCTTAATAAATATTAAAACCAATATGACGTTTCTCTTCAGTCAGAAATGTCCTATTATAAGGGATATATATATACAATAGAAATGTAATAGATGTGAAGGTGAAACAGTCAAAATTGTTTACACGAGTCGCTGATCAAACATAGAACCTCATGGCATCTTATTTTAGACGAGAAAATGTCCCATTTTTTTTAGAATTCAATGCTTTTAAAGAAAAATGGCTCCATAAAAACCTGAAAAATTATTTCTTTCGTCGTCATTTCGTCTTTCGATGTCACATTCTCCAGAATTCAGCGCTTTCGAAGAAGATCGAAGAAAAAATGAGGACCCCATCAATTGTCTAATCTCCAGAAATGACAATTCACCGCAAACACATGTTTAGAGAGAAGACGGTTGAAACGGTGATTGACTACTTCCGACGCCGCCGCCTCCATCGTCATCCGGTAGAGCTCGGACACCCGTCGTAGGAGCTGCGATCGGTATGGTGGCCGTGGACGAGTGGTGGTGGTGGTGGTGGTGTTGGTGGTGACTCTGGTGCTCCAGCGCCGCCAACACCTGGTGTTTCATCCTCACGTACAATCTTCCGCTGGTCCACGGATTCTGCAGTTTGAGCGGACAGAAGTCGTCGCGCAGACACCGCTCTCGGGCCCCGATCACGGCCACCAGGCAGAACAGGGGCAGCTGCTCCTTGGTGGTGCCCACCCCTCGTCCCTTCAGCACGGCCGCCATGTTCAGTTGTCGCACCACCAGATTGATGACTTCTCTGGCTGTGGTCTGCGGGGTCACGTGGAGCCGGATACTGGCCCCGCCACCTAACCCAGTCTCGTAGGCCGCGTACACCCGCAAAACGCCCGGCTCGTTGGGTGGCACCAGCACCTGTAGGGAGGCGGCGGCCATTGGTCGACTGATGGCCACCACTTCATCCACACCGCTCTCACCTTTGGCCTCCTCCTGGTTGACCCCGCCCACGTCATCGGACGAGGCGGAAGTGGAGGGTGGCTCCGAGTGATGGTGTGGTGTGTGGTGGTGGCGGCACAGGTGGGCGAAGTTGTCGGCGGAGGAACGGCTGGTGATGGCCACCTCCTCCACCGGAAGTTCGCCGCTGGATGCCGAGCGCAAGCTGGCGGTAAGACTGACGGCGTCGTAGCTGGCACTGGAGTCGTCGGCATAATCATCGTCGGCCTGGCTCAGTGTCACGGTGATGTCACGGATGCCCAGCGAGGTGAACGAGTCGCTGAACGATTTTGGAATGGTGGTGGACGCGATGGCTGAGGTGCTGCTGATCGAGGTGGTCTTCCGTTTGTCACCTCCACCGATGGTGTTGCTCCAGCAGCGGCGTCCGGCGTCTGTGGTGGTGGCGGCGGTGGTGGTGGGCGATGGCGTGCTGGGGACCGTCAGGTTGTGTTTTTGCTGCTGCTGCTGGAGCTGATGGTGAGATCGAATGTCTGACTCGCGGAAAGGAGAGTTGCCGGTGCTGGAGTGCTTGGTGGAGAAGGTGCGGTTCTTGGTTGGACGGTGGTGGGCGAGGTGGACAGAGTCCATACTACGTCCCGCACCCATGCCCACGTTGACAGAGCCGGTATGACGGTAGCCAAAAGCGGGTGAGTGGACGTCGAAGCGCTCGTAGAGGCAGGACATGGGCACGCCGCCGTTGGCCAGTTTGTCACGGGCATAGGTCAGCACGTCCATGATCCAGCGCATGCCCTTCCACGTGTTGTCCACCTGCAGCTGGAAGTCCTGCAGCTGGATCAGGCGCTGTTTGGCTTCGATCACTTCACTGGATGAGAATGCCTGGTGGACGTGACATTGGGGGAATTTATTGTATTATCAATATTTTAAAATTTCTATGCAATAAAACATTCTTGCACAACCTCGATTCGATTACTGCACATACCTCGCGGTGAGCATGGTGAGCCATGAGTGTATCCATCTCCAAGATGGAGGACAGCCGAGAATATCTGCTGATGAAGTCGTGCTGGTAGGTGCTCATGTGGACTAGTGGATCAAATAAACACAAAAGTGCGGTTAAATTTTATTATTATTATTATTATTCAGAGTCAATAATACATTTAGGTTTACATGTTTTGTTAGTTTACAATAGAAAATCTCTGACGCGAAGACTCGAATTGAGCACTTACTCATCTCAAAGATCTGCACAGGCAGCGCCACGAACCCCTGGCGCGAGACAAACTCATCATCGCCGCCCTGACCAGGAATGGAGCACACATTCTCCACCGAGGGCAGCACCAGCACGAAGGCCACGTCGGCACTCAACTCGATCACCTCAATGTCGAACAGCCGGTGCAGGCGAGCCTCCTCCTTGTCCACCTTGAGTGCCGCGAACAGATGCTTGGCAGCCGACAGCACCTGACGACCGAACTGCAGCTGCACCTCACTGTGCTGGACGCCGCCACCTGCCCCGCCCAGGGTGCAGCCGGACGTGTCTAACGGGGCGACGGCTTGGCGCTGGTTGAGCGAGTTCATCTGGCGCTCCAGATCATTGTCTTCGGTGCCATCATCGCCGTCCACATAGCTGGTGGCACCGTCGTCTCCCTTGTCCCCACCACCATCATCATCTTCGGTCATGTCCTCGGTCGCCTCCTCCGCGTCCTCGGCCGGATCTTTCACCAGCTCGTCTTCCTCTTCCGTCTGGTTGTCGTTCGCCTCATCGTCTCGTCCACAGGTGGCGTGGTCGTCTCCGCCACCGAGGCCATCTGGCGTACGGCACAGGCTGGTCAACCAACCCCACTCCTCACTATAATGACAGCGGAATAAATACTGAATTATTGAAGAAAAGTTCGTCACGCCCTAAAACCTTGTCTCGCGTGAATTAAAATTATTATTAAAATTATAAACGGGAACTGACCAAGAAACGTGAGGATTCTCTCTGATGCGGTAGTGGGGCAGAACATTGGGCGTGTTCTCCGGAACCAGTACCCTGATGAGATCCATGGAACTCTTTAGTTTGACATAGCCGAGGTAGAGACCTCGCTGAATAGGAACTTGACTGCGCTGACTGTACTGAATTTGTTCCTGTGATTTAAATAAAAATTTAAGCCACCAAATTAAATATTGAAAGAAATGAAATTTGCGAATCAAAGAAATAAAACTTACTTATTTAATGATTAGTACATTTTATGATATGTAGAAATATTAAATGTTCTCACCGATACAGATGCCAGCAGCATTTCCCCGGCGTTGATTTCCAATCCGGACAGCGCCAATTTTCTTCGGAGTTTGCTGATGGGGATCCATTTCATGGATATGGCATTGATGGATTTGACATCTTTGACGTGACATATCGTGCTGATCACCAAGGTGCCGTTGTTGTCTTTGATTGGCCGATAGAAAAACTGACCCAAGTCCTGAACTCCCAGGGCCGACTAACAAAAATAGAAACAATAGCAAAATTACAGGATAAATATCGGAATCAATAGTCGTTCATGTATGGCCACCATCTAGTTATTGTGGAAAGAACACCTCTTTCATCGAATGTGGAATCTCCGGAGTCAGACTTTTAGAAGACATATATTTTTTCCGTTCCAAGAACGGGTTTCATTCCTGCTTTTAGCTTATTTTCTCACCTGCATTTGAGCTGCTGCTTGCAACAGTCTACTTCGGAAATGAACAGTTGATGAACTCAAACTCTTGTCCATATCTTGACGCAGAGATTTCACGTCATCCCACGTACAGGCCACCTAGAATAGTTATTTATGTAAATTATCTAACGATTTACTTAATATATTTTCATTACAAATGAATTGAGATAGCCAAAACATGTCTACCTTCATCATCCAGTGGAAATCGGTGTGTAAGGAGCTCGGATAAGTTTCGTCCACTTCGACCACCGGAAGATACTCCTCGGTGGTAATGAGAACTTTGTCCTCGCTGTACAAAATCGAAGCTAGGAAAACACCCCTGAAAACGAAACAGAAACACAACACTGAACTGACAATGAAAGCTAATAATATATTAGAAACAAAACTGATGAGTTAATGGTGAGAATGACACAATGTGCGAACGCACAAAGGTGTTTCAAAAATACCTTTTCAAATGCTTATGAAACTTTGGCGCCGGAGTAAATAAACTTCGAATGCTCTTCTTCATTTGATTCTTTCTCTGTTGAGCCGGTGTGTCTAACTGATCAGCAATTCCTGGAACAGACCAACGATTGCGTCAACAAATTGCCAAAATAATTAAAAAGAGGACAAACTTTCAGTATTTAATATAGGTAGGTAATTATAATAAACAGTCCAAGTCTTATAAAACGAACCTTTAATTTCCGAGGCATATTCTGGTCTCGAATTTCGTATCTGATTGAAGAGATCTTCCATGGTGCTGAGACGTCCTGCCGTACGCGGTTGTCGACCATCCACATCTCTCCAAACTATGACGTGAAATAATTAAACAATATTTTGAAAGAACACTTTTTGATGCCTAATATTCAAATAAGCATATTCCTAAAATTATCATTTATATTTTGGATGGTGAGTTTTTCGTATACTAATCTCCATTTATTATTAGGTGGCGCTGCTGACCTGGTGGCGACAATTATGAGCGATAGCTTTCAACTATGTCACTATTTTAAAAATATAGTTTCCAAGTTTAAAGCAATGGGATCACACCACGGAAACACCAGCAGCGCCACCAGCGGCAACAACTGGAAGGACATGCTCCGGATGCGGTGATATTACACATGACGATACGCTGGTCAAGAGTCAGGTGAGGTGAGGGGGTGAACCTACTGGATGGAACAGCGGACATGGGCGTTGAGTACTTGTGAGCGCTGTAGCCTTTGACGTTTCCGGCGGCGACCCGGACGAAGTAACGCAATCCGGCCTGAAGGCCTGTGATCACATAATCCAGCAGTCTGAGATCGAACAGTTCCTCCGTGCCCACGACGGAATCGAAATCCTCCTGGCAGCTCCATTCCACTGGCATTTGGGAATTCAATGAAACAGTAAGACTCTACCATTTCAAATAAAACTGTTCAACTTTTTCTTTCTTAACTACACAACATGAAGACCCGAAGGTAGTTGCTTTGATCTAGAAATTTTTTGGTGCGACATTCAGTGCAAATTCGTTCGTGAGATTTCAGTATGACTGACCAACATAAAAATATATATTCGTCATTTGAAATGAGTCCCATTAAAAACTCACGAACGACGTAACGCAGCGCAATGAATTGGTACTGACTGTTGCAAAAAAAAATTAATCTCAATTAACGCAACTTCTTTTAGTTCTTCATGTTGTGCCGTTCATGAGATATCAGCACTCGAGTGATCCCGGTGAGTACAAATTTACATATAAATTTTATGAAAGTTTGTGGACTGCTTTTAATGACTATTTCACAATTATACAAGAGATGGTAATGCTTATTTTCTAATCATGTCACTCCGTTCACAATTATTCCCATGCCGGGAATCGAACCAGGAAGTAACGTATGTAAAGGTTTTTAAAAAGAAAAATTGCGCACACGTCTATTTCCTTTATTATTATGTGATCGTGATGTAATGCCATTTAAAAAAAACTAATTACAAAAGAAAACATGTGACTAACCTTTATATTTGGTTACGACAGCCCCGGTTTGAAAATCCGGTTCCTCAATTTCGATTCTCAGGTTATTAGTTCCGACAACGTGCAAAATCACAGAGCTGGGGAGATCCGGGGGTCCTGGTAATTAAGAATAAGAAAGCAATCAATGTACGAAGAAAAAAATTGGTTTTGACGTTGCGTCAGTTAATTAAATCACATTTTTAACAATCAATATCAGGTCTAGAAGACGTACGTGTTTGCTCAAAGCCCATTTTCATCTTCTTCAACAACCTGAATCTTCTTTCCCATAGAGAAAGCTGTTTTTCGCTCTCCTATAAAAAAAAAACAAATCAAATTAAATACTAATTTCATGCGCGTCACAAGGATCGACTATTTCTCCTTCATTAATGAAAGCCGCAAGTGTATATATTTTTAAAACCTACTTTGAGGTGATGGTTATTGGATACATTGCTGTTGACCGGAGTGTTGATGACGGACGAAGTGAGGTTGTCGATCTTCTGTTCCGAGTCTTGGATCAATCCATTGATGTAATTGGCACAATAATTGTGATCCTTATCTGAGTGCGGCAACAAATGAAAATTGAAAGAAAAACAGGTTAAATGTCGGAGGAATTGGGCAATTTATGGGCATAAAAAACTTTAATGTCTGTGTAAAATTATACAGTGAAAGTTTATTTAGCTACAACGAACATAATTTTTGAAATTGATAGTGAAACTGTGTTAACCCAACATTTTTACCTTCCTCTTAGAACATTAACTGTGTAGGATTAATTCTGAGGCTTAATTATTATCCACCAAAATATTACTAATTTTTTGAAAACTTGTAATAAATGGATTATTTAAATCTGCGTGAACGCCCAATTAAAAAATAAATGAAAGCTGCGTCTTAAATCTCATGATTTTTATGCAAAATGAAGTAGTGGTTGTGTATTTAAGGCACCGGAAGTGCACAATTTTAGATATTTTACAAGTAATTTGCAAAGTGATTTTGCGCATAGCGCAATTTTCTAAAACTTGTTTCGAAAACTAAGTAATTGTGTAAAATAATTGCAAGTGATTTTCTTATTGAAAAGCACAACAAATGACTGAATTAAAACGGAGGGATTCAAAATTTATTTTAAAACGTGTCACTTAAATCTAACGAATTTTGTGTCAAATTATGCAGTGAGTGTTTATGTAATGCGCCGAAAGTGTAGAATTTTTATTAAACTTAATTAACTTAACTAAACATTAATTAATAATTAACTCTCGTTCTGACCATAATGATTTTTTAGTTTGATAATTTTACGCATATAATTTACAAACAACTATTTGGCAATAATGACATGGCGGTGTATTTTTGTCTTTTAAATCAGATTGTCATCCTCTAATGACGTCATCTTGAATTTGATTTTGAGAATCAGATTTGAAAGAGCAAAATGTGGGCCATGAATTTTTTTAACGTTATCAAAATCGAATGAGTTTTATGGCATTATCGCCTTAAATGAAAGAGGTCTCATAATATAAGAAAAGAAAAAGACACACGCAAAGAACTTTCGGAAATGACGTCATCCTAGTAGTCGGGTGGGACATTAACCGCATCTCTTTGGTCACTTAAGAAAAGCAATCTCTGAGAATAATCAGACCGGCGACAGGAAATTTATATGGAAATTTAACTAGTGGCGACGCCAACGCATCATATTCACAATGTGTTTGAAGTTCAACAAACAGAATAAGGATAGGCATGTTGTCATAGAAATGAATTAAAATAAAATGATAACCGGAAGTTGAGCGTACATTTGGGATTTTCTTTGGCGCCGTAGGACAGCAACAGTTTAGAGATGGGGACGTTCTGAGTGAACACTGCAATGTCCAGTGGATTGAAACCGTCGCTGTTTAAACTAGAAAAAACAAATAAATCAGAAAGATCAACATTAATAGTTCAAGTCAGATGTGTAGTTACTAAGTTACCAAATTCGTTTCACGAACACATTCTGTAAATGACACCCAATTTAATCGATCGTGATGTCCGGTGCCGGGATCACAGCGACGCTCAAGTAAACAGAAATAAGAACCAATATCCGGCAAAGAAGCATCGTCTTAACAAGAAACACTCAGGAAACGCTCAATTTCCTGTGCCCGTATGTCATGTCTACACGATTGTCATGTTCTTATCAAAGCTAAGTTAGTGGATTCGTGTAACTCGATTCTTTTCTCTCCTTAAATGCAATAAATATTACAGGCAATAGGGTCTTAAAGCGGCGTTTACACCGGAGCGAAGAAATCTCAGCTTCATGTTGTTTTTAGGTGTAAAGCGAAATAGATTGGCTCCACGGAGCGTTTGTCGCTCCCATCAGCACGAATAGAACTGAAGGGAGCCCCGCCCTGGATCCGTTTACTGAGCGCCTTCTGTGCGCTCACTCACGGCTCCTCTCCGCTCTCCATCAGCGCCAATGGCACAACACGAAGAGCGCTCAGTTTTCATGCATCAGCGCCATCTATTGAGCAAATACTACAACGGCGTACTACATCACTCCATTTAGGTGTAAAATGCAAAAGATCGTTGGAGCGTTGGCCGCAAGGAAGCGGAGCACGTTTCGCCTCCCGCGACCGCAGAAGATCGGCTCCTAAGGAGCCGATCAAGTGTAAACGCCGCTTCATGATGATCTATTTTTTGTACAACTTCAACTCTTCCTAAACGGGATATTTGCAGTAAATATGTGAATTGAAAATATAATAATGAGAAAGATTTATAGGACGTCTGAGTGATAATAATCGGAATTGGTGAATTCGGGACAGCACCAAATTAAGGTGTTCTTCATTCGGCGCTGTCCCGAATCCAATAAAATTCTGATGAAAATATAATGTTTTAGCGAACTTGAAGATCAATCGAAGTGAAGCGTTGTGAACATTCATAAAATACTTTGGAAACGTCAATCACCAATCGTCGCCCACTTTCACCAGATGGATTGCATTGACTGACTGTTCCGACACCTGTGGCTTAATGAGTACTGACGTCACCAAGGTGAAAACGAGCAGTCATCGAGTCGTCAAACGTCGAGTTAATGACAATTCCCAAAACCAATCAATAATATGCTGGGGAACATTTAAGCTCCATTTTTATTTACCTGAACCGAAACGTTTTGCTAAGTCGCCGTTTCAGCGACATTATCCGTATCTCCGATGTATTCCCAATCGATAGACATAAATCACAACCAATCTCCGATTAACAAAGATCTCTCCATTGATGTGACGTCATTCGCACTCGTACCCGATCGCGTCCAGCAAAAAAAATAAAAGAGTTCCCAAAAATCGACGCGAGAAAAACAAACATTCACTTTTAAAAATGTGGGCGAAAAACGAATCAGTGTTGGATAAAGTCGGTTTAAAGCGGATTAAGGAAGAAGTCACGAACACAAATGTGTTCAACAAATCCTCAGCAACAACACAACTGCATGTCGTCGGAATTGAAGAAACCAGACGTTCGTCGTATTTCTAGAACACAGCGCAGGTCAAACGCACATTTCTCATAAATTCTCTGCGTGAAGCGCAAAAAAATTCAAATGGACGACGCGCTCGTGTCGAATTCGAATCAGTCTCACCATCTGCACGCCCGCATTTGCCAAACGTCAAACGGACATTCAACTGTTCACATCGTGACGTCATCGATAATTGCACATGTTCACGACACAGTTCATATCCACGATTCAGTTCGATTACACTGTATATGTGCACCACAGTGAAAAAAGACTGTTTTGAGTTTCGATTTACCGCTAGGAGCGCTGAACGCGATGTCTCTGTAACGGCTCAGCGAATGCTCTGAAAAACCCGCCACGAGAGGGCGCCAACAACTGTCAGCCATATATTCAGAAATGGTCTGAGAGAGAAATCAATTTTTGTTTCAAATTTTAATAATTTTCCTGTCTCTTGACTGTTCCGGTGGGCGTTGCAGAAAAAAGAACAATTGTTTTTTGTCGATTAGAAACCATTGGTCTAACGCTTTTCTGATGTTTTTTGTTGTTGCGTATCTGGCGGTGCGTAGCTCGAGTAAACAATTACGGTAAGAGTGTGTGTGTATAAATTCCCGGGAGACTGTGACCGAAAACAAACAAACGAGGTAATAATAAGTTCACGGTCTCGGACTTCCACGAAATTTCAAATATTTCGTGGATCCGAATAGAAGGAAATTGGGTTTTTAAAAATCTCGGTAGCTTCGATTATTTTTCAGTCTTCGAGTATTCAGATCTTTAGTCAAATCCGGCGACGTAAAAGGTGTGACGTCATGCAATTAAGCGAACATGGTAGACAGTCTTGATAAGAGGTCAAATGTCAATTGAACGGAACTGATGAAAGTTGAGCCCCGGGAAATCGCGACTCAATGACATCCGCTAAATATAATCCGGAATTCTTCGCACCATTTACCGAAAAGAAACTGCAGCCACCAATCACTTTCCTCACCGAACTCGGCGGACATCTTGATGTCCACGACGAAAACCCCAGAAAAGTAATCCAGGATTAAAAAAAGCCGCCAAAACAGGATCGAATCCGAGTCAACAGCAGTTCGATCACCATCTGACGCCAGAAGCGAATTGTATGAGCCACAGGTCCACACTGTAACACACAACACAGGTGGCAACCTCCGCTGAACATCAACCACCTCCAATATCAACTGTGAATGGCGCCGTCATTGAATTCTCTCCTCGTCCAATCAGCTGTCGAGAAAGTGGAACTCGCGGTGCGCCCTCGGCCAGGCACTTCCTGCGCACAACGCCAAACAAATATGCAACCACTGGCAAACTGGCAAAAACGCCGCGCACACAACAACACAGCACAAATCGATGTAAACTTCCTGCAAACAAACACAAGAAAATAATAATCGGGTGGCACATTTATTTTTGTAAACGGTAGCAACAGAATTTCGTGACATGACGTCATCCGGAAGATTTTTTCAAACTGATTGAGCGCGAGGAAAGTAACTGAAATTGATAAAATCATACAATTCCCTTAAAAGTTAAATTAAAGGATGGGCGTAAACGCTATAAGACATCTTAAATGAAGACACCAATGTTTGCAGTGAAGGTCTACTCAAGTCACGACACAGCTCTTACAGCTTTGACACTGCGTGCTAATACTTTGTAGCTGCTGAAGGTAGCGACCTCTAGTGAATGTGTTCTGACGGCAATGGCGTCTGTCACGTGACTAGATCAAACGATCAAGTAATCAAAATTTTAGTGTTCATCAGGAACAGAAAATTCCACTTCCACCATCGAGATGCAAGTGGCTGAATTGTTAAGGTCATGGGCTGAGGGCTGAATAATGGTCTTAGGTTCAATCCCTGCATAGAGGAACTTTTTTCTAAAAGAAACTTAAAGGATTTTACGATAGTTTTGGGAACTTCTTTGTTTTTACTTGGCGATCAACAGAACCAAAACACATTTTGACGATCCAAATATTTAATAAAAATATGAAACATTATTTTCATTAAAAAATCTAAAAATATTTCTAATTTATTTCTAATGTTTACGAGAGGTAGCACTGTTATCATGGATTGATTGGCACTTTGGGGTTTGGTCACATTGGATCTCTCAGCGCCATCTAGTGGGGGACGGCGCAATTAACTTTGCGTTCGAATTTCAAGATGGCGGTGCCCATGGTGACCGCCATCTTGAAAACACGAACGCCACTAGCGATTAGGCGCAACATCCCTCATATACATAAACAGGCTTGATATTTCGGCTTTGGGTTGGACACGTAACGCTCCAACGACGGATTATGAACGAGTCAGTTGTTCGGGCCGACAGAGGGCGTCATGACGCCATAACGCGAGAAGTCCATAGGGAAATAAACCATTTTTCAATTGAATGCGTGTAAACTCTGTGTTTGCCTAATCCGCTACAACATCCATCCGTGACTCGTTTTCTCGTTCATCTCATGAAATAAATATTCGTTTGTTTTCTTTTTGTGTAGTGATGAATGGGGGGAGACAACAAAACAAGCGAATAAGACGATATAAAATGTGAGTCTAATATTATTCCCTGTCTGTTTAAACCCATAATTCATTTTTTTATTACAAAAAAAGAGGCGGAAAGCTTTCTGGGTCACTTCCATTGTTGTCAAATTCGCGTGAGAATCCTTCCGATTATCTAATCATTTTTTTCTCCTTTCCTTTCGTATTTTTCTTGAGGAAATTTTTGTAAAACGCCCTTTCGGCATAATTTGATGCGGTTATTTCGAAACTGTTCGAGCGGCGTGCGGTGACTCCAGAAGACACGGTGCAGTGGCATCTACAAACTATCTGAAATAGATCTTCTTGAGACCCTAGAGCAGAGAAAGGTTGAGCCGTAGACAGTTCCGCCAATTTGTAGTCTAGTACAACTTATTTCAGATCTCGATTTTGAGTATTTCTCGAGATACGAGTCGTTGAAGTTTTAAGCATCGCCATTAAAAAGGAAAAGTAAAAGATGGCGTCTCCACTTTTCCAAAATGGTGCTGCCGCTATCAAGAGATACCAATGCTGCAAGTCACATTTCCATATTTTATATTTGTAAATCGTTTAATACCTTAGACAAATATTTAACAAAATAGGAATAATATGCTTATTTGTTTGAAACCTTTTAGACATAAAAATTGTCAAGCATTTGGAAAACTAATAATTTAAAAAAAAACAGGTCACACCATGACATAACAGATTTCAAATTTGAAATAAAGGCGACTTCCGAGTTCTTTAGTACTATAAATAACGGCATGTTCAAGAGAATGCGAAGGACTATAATGTCTTTAGATTGAAGTTGGGGGAAGTTCTCGAGAGGTCACAAGGTCACTAAACCGCTGGCATTAAATTGTGAAAGAGATTCGACTGAAATTCACCTCGAAAAAAGCTTCTCTACAAACGACGGAAGTCAGACGTGAAATTTGCTCGCGAAAGGTTCATGAGTCCTTAGATATATATTCTCATGTTTTTGTTCTTAGCTGAGAAAGTCCCCCCTGGGCTTAGGTTGGTGGTGGCGCCCCACTCGCCATCAATCAATTCTGTGTCAGCCGTCACAATCAATTGCTTCAAGTCGAATTTGAATCATCTCCTTTATGTAATTGAGCGATTGAATCTCTTACGCACAACTGTTCAAAATTGTGATTGTGAAATGTCCAGTAACGCGGATGGCGCCCTGGGCAAGCAACCAAATATCACATTTTCTATCAAGCACTTTATAAAAAAATACGAGTAAGCTGGCATCGAATTATTGATCAAATGTTGCTCAACTATGACCTTCACATTTTTCCTCTAAACAAATAAAGCGGTTTGGTTGAACATTAATTTATTTAAAAAGTCTATTCCTGATGGAACCGATGTCAAATCAATAAGTCATATCCTAAGTCTATAGAGAGTTTGCAAAACGATCTTCTCCGACGTCATTTTAAGTGAGAGAAAGAACGACGCATGAATGACGTTGGTTCCTACAGCAGCAGCTTCAGACGCATGCTTACGTCATTTGGGGGCAAGTGATCAAAATCCTTCACATTATAAGTGGTCACTTATCGGCTAATCGCAGGACGAAATTTCGATCATCGCTTGACGTCACTCTTACGTCTCACGTTCACGTGTATTTGCGAAAACTTTCCAATGACAATAAAAAAATGCGAAGGTATATAAACTGTCGACGTCACCTCTTGGCTCACACAATCGACGATAGGCGACGAGATTTGACGCCATTTAAATCTAAGCGTCGTTTACACCGGAGACTGGAGCGTGCTTCGCTCCCCCCGCGACCAAGGCTCCAAACGATCTTTTCGGTTTACACCTAAATGGAGTGATGCTCCATTCACACGCCGTTGTCACATTTGTTCAATAGATGGCGCGGCTACACGTCAATTGAATGAAAGTATTTGTGAGTAGAGGCGCTGATGCATGAAAAATGAGCGCTCTTCTTGTTGTGCCATTGGCGCTGATGGAGAGCGAAGCAGAGCCGTGAGTGAGCGCACAGAAAGCGCTCAGTAAACGGATCCCATGCGAGGCTTCCTTCAAAATAGAAGCAAATTCTATTCGTGATAGAAGATAAAAACTCTCCGTGGAGCCAACACTCGAAGCTCCCTTTTTCATTTTACGCCTAAAAACAACATGGAGCTGCGATTTTTTTCGCGCCTATGGTATAAACCTCAGTGCAAATATTAATAAAATTATTTCAACGCGGAACGCCGCCAGCAAAAAAACAGAATACATTTTCTAAAAGAAAACATGTCGACTTTGCAAATTTTAAGATCAAAAGAAATCGTCTTACCTGTTGATGTCTAAATCGGCATGTTCCAGAATTGCCCGTGCCCGATCAATTTGTTGATGCTCCACCGCCAGAAAGAGAGCTGAGCACAAATGAAAAAAGAAGAAACACTTCGAATGAGGACGATTATAACTTTGGTGTAACAGTGACATAGTTTTTTCTTTCTTTATTTTTTTTGGCGAAAAATCTGGTTTTTATTTTCGTGGCTAAATAGCCATGTGCGACATCATCAAATGTAACATCCACGTGGTTAGGCGTGAACATTTAAAAAAAATGAAATAACGTCACACATAAATGAATTCCAAAGACATTTTATCTCGTTCCAACTAATGCAATAATAGAATTGAGCAAAGCCGGTTACTCGATGTTAATTGTGTAATCGCTAATATTCCCCAAATTGTTACTGACCAACTAGATAGATGGCGCCACCTTCGTTGAACTATAGAAACTAATTTCGAAAATCGATTGAGTTCAACTTTGAACTAGGCCATATTTTTTGCGAGCCATTCTGCTTTGAAAAGAGATTTTCATCATGACAGATCGATATTTAATTTAATCCATAGAATATGATTTCTTCCCGCCGCATACCGTGCATGTGGATATTGATTTTGTTGACTTTCTCCAATTTCTTGCGTTCCGCTTTATTGATGGTCATTCCGTCAACCAAATACTCCACACTTTCACGGCTCCATCCTTCCAAAAATAAAAATGTGTACACTTCAAAAGTTAGCCATTATTATTTTTCATATCTCAGAATAATATATTACTAAAGAAATCGTCCGCTTCGCTCGGCTGTACTCGTCATGGCAGCCAAAGTAATTTAACAATTTAAATGTCATAAATCTCGTTATAACGAAAATGTATTTTCTTCCTATTTATCAATATTTTGTGAAATAGCATTCCGAGTATTAATTGAGTAATAATTAGAAATACGTGATGTAGTGTGGCCAATGTCGCTGGCATCACTGATAGCACGTGAGAGCGACGACAGCGCCATCATGTGGAGACGCCATCTTGGCATTTTTCTTTTTAATGGCAATGCTTCAAACTTCAACGACTTATATCTCGAGAAATACGCAACATCGAGATCTGAAATAACTTGCACTCGACTACAAATTTGCGGAACTATCGACAGCTCAAATTTGATTTAATTTCGTTAAGCCGTTCGGAAGTAAACGCCCGAACAGATAGCTTAGAGAAAAACAAATTAAAACTGGGGAAGATTCAAGATTATAATATAATTTTTTTAATTTGTAGTAAACAAATGTCATGTGAAATGGTAACCTAACATTTTTGGGGACGGCCAATGACGTACCTGCTCTGTTCTTGTAGAGTTTGTAGTGTAGACTGGGCGAGGATTGCAGGTCGGCGCCGGGTCGCTCCAGACGGGACGGGAAGCTCGGCGAATTGGGGATGGACTTGGGCTCTTTGCCCATTCCGCCCGACGAACTCAGCTCGTAGCTGGCCTCCACCACCAGGCTGTCAATGCTGGACGCCTTACGGACGGACAGCTCATCGCTTTACACATAGGGAAAATAAAAAAAAACCAACAAATTAGAATGGCTAATGCAGTTTCATGGAAGATGTCAATCAGGACGAGATCTCGTCTCGATTAGACAAGACGGAACATGTCAACACTTTGAATATCAAGATAATGGAACATTTTGTCTCAACTTCGACCGCTGTTATGAGATTCTACTCAAGAAATGTCATTATATGATTTATAGAATGTATTTCAGTAGTCAACCGTCAGATGACGCTGCTTCAATTGAATTAGAATTATTTCTGCTACAATCGCTGGGGTAAGTGGCTTTATGGTGGATCCGATCTACACTTTATCATTTGGTGGCGTACATTTCGTCATTTGAGCAAGTGAAGGTATAGGTTGCAATTGTCGCCGTCAGTGGCGCATAGTTCACTGGGAAATGGGTGGACCACAGTAACAGCAGTGAAAGCAATCAGTGAATATGAAAGGCCAGCAGAGGGCGCCACTGGTGAACTAGGGCGGCGACAACTGACATCAATTCTCAGAATTCAAGCGAGTCCAAAGCGACAATATGACAACAATTCCGAATGTGTGTCAACACGCAATAAGCAAACACTGTACAAAAGGCTCGAAGCGACCACATGGTTCCTGTTTATTTCGATCAATCGGTTAAACAATGACTAATTTTTCATCGTCAATGAGTCACAACGAACGCTCCGTCACATGTCATTTCCCTAATATTGCAATATACAAGTGACTTACTGGCTTTATTGAATTTGCTTCGGACGCGAAACAAAGTTGTAAGAGGCTCGTTGGACGCGAGCAATTGACATTTTGATTGGACGACTGGCAATTGGGTTCTCATCCGACCTACGACAATGTCCTTCCAATTGTTTATTCTGTCCGCCAAAGGTGGCGCTGTCAGCAGCAACGCATGACTCCAAGGACATGTGTGAAAGACATCGGACATGTCGCAGTACCAATGCGCAAATGGCCATGTGGTGTCTACCCGTGCATATCATTCAAATAAACGATGTTTGTGCTTTGTGATTTAATCACGTCAAATATAATCATGTTGCTACAAGTTTGGATTTGAAA
This sequence comes from Mycogona germanica, assembly GCA_034698785.1. Classification (NCBI taxonomy): domain Eukaryota; kingdom Metazoa; phylum Arthropoda; class Diplopoda; order Chordeumatida; family Chordeumatidae; genus Mycogona; species Mycogona germanica. The sequence goes on along the minus strand of JAQGBY010001817.1, from coordinate 6,011 downwards.
TTCAACGACAATGGCTATTGATTGGGTATTATTGCAAAATGCGATGACAGATTGTGTTCGCCAGGAAAGTTTACAAATAAATGCATACACTATTCAAAAGTCAGGACTGAGCGTCAAATAAATAGCCGTGTAAATTGCGCTGAACACGACGTGTCATTAAACCAGACCTGACTAGCTCAACGATCATCCTGGACGATGACTGGTAAAGTCAACTAGTGTCAATGTTTTTAACAAAAATAGTTTAGTTCGCATGATTCAGAGAAATTCAAGGTTCAATTTTGTGATTCATGCGGACTAAAATTAATTATTTATTCATTATCCTAACATCAGACTAGATTAATTTTAATACCATTTACACATCGTTTTAAGCCCAATTCGATCGGCCCCAACTAAAATTCATCTAATTAAAGTAAAGCAAAGTTGGTGCTTCTTGGCTTTCCTTCGATAGCTCACCAACGGCATAAGGCAGCGACATGAAATTTACATTGGATGTAGTTGCGTAAAAAGCCTATTTAAGTTTTTTATTTTATTGCGTACATGAGCTACGCAGTGTATATGGATGTCGGCAAGTTGCAATGCGATTAAAGCGGCGTTTACACCGGAGAAGATCGGCGAAAAAATTGCAATTTTATTATATTTTTTTTGGTGTAAACTGAAACAGCTTCGATTGTTGGTTTCACGGAGCCTTTTTCGCTCCCATCACGAATAGAACTGTTCCTAAAGTGAAGAGAGCCTTACTGAGCGCCTTCTGTGCGCTCACTCAGGGCTCCGCTCCGCTCTCCATAAGCGCCAATGACACAACAAGAGCGCTCAGTTTTCATGCATCAGCGCCTCTACTCACAAATGGTTTCCTTCAATTAACGTGCATCCGCCCCATCTATTGAGCAAATATGACAACGGCGTGTGAATGCAGCACTGCATCGCTCCATTCAGGTGTAAATGCAAAAGATCATAGAGGAGCCGAGCACGCTCCAGGCTCCCGCGACCGGTGTAAACTGCGCTTAAGTGATGACCACACGGTGGTCTATTTAGGCAAGTGCCGCCTCCGTGACAGAAGACCATTGTAAGCTACTCTCAATTTTCGAAAACTGCTCAACATTGTCCTGAGAGAGAAAATCCTGCTCCAATGTAGTGCGAGCAAATAGCACATTTCCAAAAAGATCCACGCACAACAAACCTAATAGAGCAAAAGACGCATTGGTAAAAACTACACATTGTTCACGCATGTGCGAGTATTCGTCGTGTCGTGAACAAGTGCGGGAAAAAATTGGATCGCAGCAGGGCGGACTCATTCTCACTTTCTCACCCAGATTTCCTTTCTGGGCCATCAGTTCTTCAAAGTCCACCTGCCACTTTCATTAGTAAATATTCGACGGGTCAAACCTAATATGAATTTGAATACGCAACCCTGGTGCAAGATCTCCTACTTCGGTCGTTGAAATAATTGACTGGGCCCCTGATGGCGCTATATAGTAGGAATTGGTCCGCCCCCTCTAAGAAAAGCGCAGTAACAACGGTTTCTTCACATTATAACGAATGATGAGTTCCTCTTGTATCGTTGTTGAGACAAAACAAGAGGGCGCCATTGTTGTCGATTAAATTAAGAGCATTGTGCATTCATTCGAAAACAAATAATTACAACACTGAGCGACTTAATTGAATGCTCTTTTTTTGGGGGGGGGGGACCGAATACACACACAAGGCGGAAGGAATGTAGGGCAACGAGGGAAACTGTTGGGGCCACGCACTATACGAACTAAGTATGGTGATTCCTTTTTAATCGGACCACAAAAAATATCCTCTAAGGATAGATAAGTATATAGATGTAGACTCGCCTAATTATAAAGAAGAATGTCTCGCGTCATATCATGCTCGAGCATTGTTCGGAATTGTTTCCCGTTTTTCTCCGTTACCACATAAAACTTCTTTACTAAATTAATGAGGCACTAAAACCGTATTCAATTTGAGAAGACACAAAATGTCCGTTTGTCCCATCAAATTAACAGCAACTTCACCCTTTTGAATCAAAAGAAAGGATTCGGCAATGCTGCAAATGCAGATACCCTGTAGTACAAAAACGGAAGCTATCCACAATTGAGTTTTGAAAAAAATTTCATAAAATTAATCTAAATTTGTGGAGGTACTTTTTCCCAGGTATATTTTCATACTATATAGGTTTTCAACATATTTGTTCGTCATACCTCTTGGTTCTGTACAGCTGGCCATCAATGTATTTACACTTCATTAACAGTTTGAACAGGCTGTGATCCCGGTAGGACTTTCTCCTGTCCATAATCATGGTGAGGCGTCGCCGGAGGTCGACGGCCGACCATTTGTCACCGGAAGTGCAAGAGCGAAGGACAGACACGCGGTGGTATCCTAATAGCCTATAGCTGGTCAAACGATCCCGATTAACACGTCACACCAATTAATTCTATTCCAATCGAAGTGAATGTTAACACGCGAAACGCAGACTCGTCACTCAATATCTTGGACGCAAATCCCGTTTACATGGTAGACAGTGGACTGTTTCACGAATATCCATAAACATGCACTTTACCTGTTTGTTATTGTTATACATTATGGTGGAACATGATTGGTCGATTCAGTTTATTTATCAAATAGTACCGACTGCAGTTACCGGTAATGGTCGTTGCTTTTGACACATTAAAATGCCACACGTAAAATCAATGATTTTGTAGTTTTTGTGATAACCAACGGTTCTTAGCTGTTCCCTGATAGTGGAATGTGTTTATATTGCAATTCGGATACAGTGGAATTTGGTTAGTTTTTGTGTATTTGGAAATAAAGTAACACTATCCCCTAACTGGGTGTTAACTGTTTAAGGAAATAAAGTATCATTATGATTAAATAGGATTTCTGTGGATTGCTAATCGTTATTTTAACCTCTAGATAATCTTTGATTGTAAATTCACGTTTGGCTTTGTTGGCAATTTCATGTGTCAAGAGCAATGACCATTACTGGTAAGGGTAGTTGGAACTATTCAATAAATAAACTGCCTAGACCAATTATACTCCACCATAATGTATAAGAATGTCAAACAGGGTATGGTTTCCTGACGAATCTTCGGCACCTTGTGATTGGCTGATTTGGTGACGTTTTGCTTTCGGAGTTGCGAAACGTCATCAAATCAGCCAATCACAGGGCGCCGAAGATTCGTCGGGAAACCATACCCAGGTAAAGTAAATTATGGGCATTCATTGTAAACGGAATTTGAAGTGAATATTGTGACGAGTCTGTGCTTTGCGTGTTGCCATTCACTCCGAGTGGAACCAATGAAGTTGATCTCAGCAGGTGAACTTGTAAAAAATCCAGAATCTTGAAACGAACAGGAGCGAGAGAAAGCAACACACGCGAAAATTCTAAGAAGTAGCCGTAGCACCACCGATAATCCTCAGGGTATCCACTTGACGAGCGCAATGCCGGACAATTGAGCAGCAAAAAGTTTTCTAGAAACCAGAGAAGGTGTGTAAGTCCACCTGGCCGTTGCCGTTGACAAGCACAACTCAAATGCGTTGTGTTTTCCGTGCACAAAATATTTCTTTTTTTCGCCAATGGAACATCATGATGTGTATGGCGAGCGGTTGGCTCGTCCCCAATTAAAACGCTATGCTCGTTGCGTGCCTATCGATATATTATTAGACAGGTGGCACAGGTACGTAGAACTTCGCTTACACCTACGTCTACGCACAAAAATAAACGAATCACTTCCGCTAATCCCAGATACACAGCTAAGTCAATAAATAAGTTAATATCGAATTCCATTTGAAGAACTTAGTTATTCAGGTTGTACAGAAGCAGCAATGTGCTGTTTGGATACAAAAACTAATTTAAAAAAGAATAAAATTGTGTTGTGAACATAAATGTAATTTTGAAATCAAAAAATTGCTGCTATGTACTTAAAGGACTTTTTTTTAATTCACTGAAGTGACAACAGGAAGATTCTGTACTCCGTGCTTAGGCCCTATGTGAGAGGCACATTTTCACCAGTACCCCGAGCCAAAGCCCACGCCGAGAATCGAACCCGGGACCGCCGAACCACAGTCCGTCTTAGATTTTTGTCAAGTAAATGCTGTTACAAATAGAAATGGTTGATTCGGGACAGCACCGAATGAAAACTCGTACGACCCGTCATAGCGCAGTTGGTTAAGCGACGGACTGTAGTTCGGCGGTCCCGGGTTCGATTCCCGGCGTGGGCTTTGAAAATGTGCCTCTCACATAGTGTCTAAGCACCGAGAGGGGTACAGAATCTTCCTGTTGTGACCCGTCACTTCAGTGAATTAAAAAAAAGACGAACCGAGTGGTGTACTTTCAAAATATTACTATTATTCGAAACTCTATATTTTTCGCAATTACCAGTTCAAATTAAAATAATATTAAAATATTATTATAAAAATTCTGATTATTATCACCCAGAAGTCCTAAAAAATCTTTCACATAAATGTTCTTACTTTCGCAAACTTTCTTCTAAGCGCAATATGACCTGTACGTAACACTGCAAAAACAAAATCTCAAAATATGCTGTATCATGCAATGGTTTGAATTTAAGATTTAGGATTTTTAAATTTTCAGCGTGATAGTTGTAACTATGGATGTTTAACATAAACGTCGACCTTCGAGTATACAGAATTTTGCAAACTGTCCAACACCTGCACCGACGACTGTAATTAAGCAATTAAACAGGAACCAAAAGTGGCTGATGTGGTGGTCATATTCAGTCGCACGATAGTTGGGGATGAAAAATGTTCGTCGGACATTGGCAAATCAACATCGGTTTTTCCTTATATTGTTGTCGGCTATTTCTGAAGGCGAAAACTCACGGACCAAATCAAGCGCTTACGTCTTCGCCGTTTAAGAAACTTGACTTGTTGGCCTACATTTTTTTCTTCTTCAAACGTACTGATCGCCAGCAGTCTGTCGAAAAACTCGAGAAATTACCTTAAATGTAAATAGATTCCAAGACATGCCATTCACATGTATATTATGAAGGTCAAGCTTAAGAACTTCTAACTCCTGAGACCTCCTGAGCCTCTTGAAAAACTGGCAGAGACTCGAGAAATAAAATAAAAGTCAAGGAAAGTTTCGTCTTGTAATAATCAAACATGTGGTCTCAGTAGGTCGCATACCATCCATAAAGCACTTGTACTTGCGTCAAGTGTCTTAAAGCGCAGATGTATTTCAACTACAAGGTTCCAAGTGTGGCCACAATAGAAACACCATATTGTCTTTTGTTTCGCTCGTTCTTTTCTTTTTTCTTTCGACACTTCTATTCAAAGACACGGAACCACTTTCTTTTCTGACATTTTGGCGAGCGTCTCAGTCATGCCAAATATTTAATTGGAATGTCGCAAAAGTGGATGTGACATTGTGAAACTTTCAACGGGTCGTCGCAATACACGACCTGTGTGACCCGTGGGAGGCCAATCCGTATCCAAAAAACAATGGCTAGTTTCCGGAAGAACTATCCTATTATAACATAGTCTAAAGTGCGATTTTCTGAAGACAGAAAATATGCCCTGCAAACGAAAATGTCTAAAATTAAGATTTGTCTTTGAGACGTCTTATTTTTCTACATTAGAATCCTGGAAGTTTGTAAAATACAAACTTTTACGTGTCTGACTCTGCGTTTCCTTACGATCGGCTTAACGAAATTGAATCAAATTTGATTAGTAGATAGATTCGCAAATTTGTAGTCGAGCAGAAGTTATTTCAGGTCTCGATTTTGAGTAGTTCTCGAGATATGCGCCGCTGAAGTTTCCAATATGGCGTCTTTACTTGATCAAAATGGCGCTGTCGTCGTTCTCACGTGCGCCAATCACGTGCTACCAGTGATGCCAGCGTCATTTTCCACACTGGATCCCGAATTGCTAATTATTAACAATTAACACCTCGTAATTTCACAAAATAGGAAAATTAAGTTAAACTCTCAATTCTTAAAGTTCCAATATTATAAATTAAAATAAATCTTCAGCAATTCTTTTACGAATCC
>JAQGBY010001816.1:0-26687 GCA_034698785.1 Mycogona germanica | reverse complement strand
GCGCCGGGAATCGAACCCGGGACCGCCGAACAACAGTCCGTCATAAACCAACTGCGCCACGACGGGTCGTACTATTAAAGGACGCTTCCCATTTAAAGAAAAAAAAGAAACTCCACCTTTACTCCTGACCCGTTTCCCCAGAAAAATCCAGTCAGCTAGAAATCGTTGATGCGTGTGGGAAAAAAAAGTGTGTCTCAAATCTTCGCCAGAAGAAAAACGCGTCTCAATTCGACCCAATAAGCGTCTGAAAAGTGACACGAAACATACGTACGGGGCTCGTCCTTCGCCCCCCCCCCTCCCCTCCCCATGGGCGAGACTCATTTATTTAGGTGATTAATCTTTGGTCTTTCCGCTTGTCCCGTTTGATGTATTTACCTCGCGCTTCTCTTTCGCACCCGCTCTCTTCTGCGCCCCGCCGTCGAGAAGGCCACAAAACGGTTCACTAGGTTTCCAGCCATTAAGATGAGCTGTCAAATTGCACTCCAGCGATTCGATTCGCCGTTGCCATGACGACGGCCATAGATTTTTACGAGGATTGAAAACATTTTGCAACTCATTGAAGGCGCCGTGGTAGCCAACGGGCGCGCTCACGCACCCAACCAATTCGGTGGGTCCCGCTATCACCTGTATAGTCTCATTTATGGTCGCGCCATACTTAAGACGACCAACAGCAACGAAATTGCACACGAACACGGCACATAGTCCGAGACTATTTCAATGAGGATCTATTCATTGGCAAGAAACATTTACTGGAACATTATCAGCTAAGATTACCAAATTACGGAAACCAATAATTTTAAACCTTAGAACCTATCAGAAATGAATTTGTATGACAATGGCATATCCTTTTTTACATAATTAATTAAATGAGATCTTGACTTCGGACGAATTTTACTGATGCCGTGCAAATTCAACAAAAATCTGACTTGTGATCTCCAATCAATCAATCAAAAGTATAAAAATGAAATATTTTGTTTTGTACAAAGTCGAAATTATTAAAAACTCATTAATTTTAAAAACAAAGCAGCATAAACAAAATGCTAGGGAGTTGGGACAATTTATCAATTACGCATGTACGAAGATACCTATCGGTAGTACTCATGACATCAGAATATTTGCATTTCGAAGAATGTGCTGATTAGCTAGTAATTATGATTACAATTACAATATGTACCCACAAGCAGCCCCCAAGAGAGGGGGGCCTATGGCGGGGGTCGAGTGACCAGTTGTATCTGAGATATTTGTTAAAGAGGTCCAGAACTAGAACTAGAACCCCCCCAGGAGGCTACCTGGTAATTTTGCCTAGCCCAGGCTTAGTATAAGCTTCCTACGTGTACCTGACATCGTACAGGCACGGGTCCCACAGCTTTACTTCCATTCCGAAGGAAGGCGCGTTAAGGAATTTCTCTCGTCCGAAAAATTCCGAAGGTTTCGGCCGGAATCGAAACTGCGATCACGGGCTAAGAGGCGAACGCGCTACCTCTCCGCCACTCGACACCCCTTCGATTATGAAACGAATTATTGGGTACTTGATCTTAAAATGTGTACAAATATTAAAAGTTATTTTTTCTCTTCAAGTTGCAAACTTTGCAAACATTTCCATTCGATAACAATGCAAATGCAATGTAATTCGTCGACTTGATCATGAACAAGATTGTTGTCAAGACTATAATTTATCAATTTATTGGTCTACAATTACAATACTCCGGTGGATGTCACAAAATAAAAAGATGAATAAAAACACTATTTACGTGGTACGAAAGATTTGGGCCTAGAAGAGAGAATGACGATTTCATTAGTAAGCATAGGAGAAATAATTGACAGTGAATAAAAACTGTTAACAAATAAGACCATTGCCATACCAGTCAAATAGTTTTGGAAATTCCTTCACTTCCTTGTCGCTGTACTCTCCCAAGCATTTTGGTTCTGGTCTCAATTGCCGAATCTGACTGCTGATATTTGAAAGAATTGATTCTGGAACTTTCTGGAATTTCGAGGTAATGAGACCCATTTACAATTTTATCACAAGCGCCACCAACTTTATATTTTGTTTATTCCGGGCCAGCCGCGAATTTAAGACAAACTGAGATTGATACAAAATTATAACTTACGTCATCATGAAATAAGTGTAGTCGAGGCATCATCATTCTTCGCAACAATGTCGAACCAACTGCTTTGTACACGGCCTTGTACATTATCTGGAGGAAAAAAACAATATTATTTGAAATAATGTTAATGTGAATCTTAATTCAAATCAATGAAAAAATAGTTCCACAGTCAAAAGAAATAAAATATAGTTCATAGAGAGTATGGACCCTACCATTTTGGGGTCCTTTTCGTGCATTTCCCAAGCTAAGGTCCAAGTTGCTCCACCTGGGTATCTGAAAATAAAAGTTTCAAATAATTGAAAGAACGTTATTCTCTTTTGTAAGTAAAAATCAATTTACAGAAAATGCTTTATATAAACAGGTAAATATGACAGTCAAATAAATGAGCGCATTTACTGGAGAAAAAAGGATAATTTGCAGAGATAAAATTAATCGATTATCATTTTAGATACATGAAAACTTTGCTTATGTTAATTAACTTCTACGCAGGACTCATAAATTATCCATTGTTTCAGTCAACTATCAAGTATCAATTACAATCTAAAACAATAACAAATAACAATATGCTCAGGTTGCCTAAGCACCAAGAGGGGTAGTGCAGTGACTACAGTGAAAGGAATTTATAAATCTTAGCCTGCTGCTGCAGCCTTTTTGAAGAACGAAACTCTTATCAACAAACTACTGCCAATTATTATCAGCATAGCTAGCAAAAATCAATTTTCTGCCAAATTTACCCCGTGTGATGAAAATAAACTCTGTTGATCCATTCGTCATTCGGCAAAGCAATATATCTGGTGTTAATCACAACCACATGGTCACCGACATCAGCTGAAACAAATAAAAATCATGCTCATTTCAAATAAATCATTGATATTATTTTTTGCTATTGACACCTATGATGACTCGATGTCTAGAGCCTCACAAATTCTAACACAGTCCACAAAATTCGCGTTTAGAGATCTTGTATTATGTAAGTGAAGTTGATTAAATAAAATTTAGACGTTGAAAAAAATGTAATAAAGACTGAACTGTCTCATTTTGTTTACAATTAACTTGAATGATCAGTAGCAGAATGGCCATGAACTAGGAAAAGGACTTCACACTAAAATAACCTTTTACAGTGATTTGAAACAGATGGCAGGGGCCGATATCCTACATGAATAAGGGGATCACATTGTAGTGGAACTAAAATGAAATACTTACACCGAGCATCGTAGATTGGCTTGTGTTGACCGGATAAAAACTTGGCTATCTTGTCGGCCGAATCGTATGGGTTCTGCCACTTGGCGTCGTACATATACCATATTCTTGACATCACATTCCATTGCTAGTTGCGAAAAAAAGGTCAGTATTCGTGTTACCACACATCAAGCGCGAAGGACTTTTTTCCAGTGTCACCCCACAAAAATGCTGAGGTTTGTTGTAGATCAACCCCCGTCATAATCACCATCTGAGGTTGCTTGTGGGTACATATTGTAACGAGACGAAGCATGCTGTATGGCAAAATGACTACGGCTCCGTTTCATGCAAGTGGAGAGCAAGTTTTGCGGCTGCTTGAAAATACAGATTCATCCATCACTGAGACTTACCTGAACTCGCTTAAAGGGGGATACGATTGCCATTTTCTCTGAAATTGCTAAAGATTGGGAGGCAAATTGGTCAATAAAGACATTCACCCAAACTAAACCATTTTGTGTTTTTTTAAATTACAATATTCGTAGTTCACACAAACTTAACGTGATCTGAATTGACGTTAGGCTGAGATATTGCAAAAAACTATGTTTCGACGTGAAATGGGCAAGACATCGTTCAGCACATCACTTTCGGCTAGTTCAGCACACGTCGATTAACTAAAGCTTTCCAATGCAGATCAAAAGTCTTGTGTGAATACGGAATTAACTATTGCAGCGCCATCTTCCCGTACAATTATTAACTCACAATAAGCCTTTTTTTAAAATGGTCGTTTCACTCATCAGATTAATGACGTCATCAAATGTTTTAATGATGCTTTTGCTAATAAAAAGTAACCAGTAACCAAAAAGCTTGGGTGTACAAATATTAAAACAAGAACAAGCATGACGAGTGCGCATAATACGAAAACAGTGGCATGTCAAGTTATCGTGACGTTGATTCCTTGTCAGCCTAAACTAAACTAAGGTATTGCATGGCATAGAAACTACACATATATTCAGAGTTTAATTATGGCGAGCGTTAACTATTTAGAGAATTTTCGGCAAACGTTTCTCTACGAAAGGACGATAAATGTTTGAATGGATCAACGCAATATTAGCGCTAATCGAACTTCCGTGAAACATTATTGTTTATACACGGCTTGCCTATCATTTAAAAGGTTGGCGACGGAGGTGTGATGTTCGACGAAATGGAGCAGAAACTGTTATGAAATTAATAATATTCGTATTTTTGTATTTTTTACGTTACCTGAACTCCACGGACATGGATTTGGCCAACTGGATGGGAAATTTGCCAGATGTGCTACACCACATGCCTCTGACTTTACTCGCAATTCCAGGTACGTCGTCGTAGTAGTGGCATAGACAACCTACCCCACAATGACTGCGAATGATAAGTACGCTTTTCCATTCACAAGCGGTTTGTTACTAGCATATTCGAATACAAGGTACATGATATGGTACATTTCACAAATAGTTTGCTGTAGTACAAGGTTGCTCAATCGGAGTCCCTCAATCGGTTGATTCGTTGACGCCGTGCTTTACGGTCAAGATCAAAATCACCCTGCAGCAGACCATAGACATTTCATGACATTAATCCATAATCTGAAACAAACCCCAAACATTGTAGTCCGGTGGATTGAGTGCCATCCATCCACCAACGAACCACATGCCTAGGGTCGTCGGTCTCATTCCTTTTTAGAAAGTGACAAGAAAACAAACTTCTGCTTAAATTAATTTTCATTTGAAAGTGAGAATATAAATTAAAAATGATGCTTTGTAATATTTTTAATGTTTTTTTCTTTGCTTCCACCCCTGCCAAGGTTCTCACGATTCGTTCAGCTACTCAATCACTCCAACGTCCAACATCTCGCCCGATGAGCAGCGGCTGCAGTGCTTCGGCCACTGCCTGTGCTTCAGCCCGCTCGTCAAGAAGTTCATCTTCCGATGGACGGTCACGCAGACGGCCAACTGCACGACGCAATTGGAAGGAGGCATCCGATACTTCGATTTCCGACTGGCCGGCGTGATCGGCTCGCTGACGCCTTACGTCGTGCACGGCATGTACGGCGGCGACGCCATCGGCATTATGGAAGAGATAGCCAACTTCCTGCAAAAGCACCCGCGAGAGATCGTGCTTCTCGATTTTCAGCACTTCTACAATTTCACCGAGCCCATGCACGCATATCTCACCAACCAGGCGAAATTCATCTTCGAAGGCAAAATCTGCCCGTTCGGTACCTCACTCAAACATCTGCGACTGTCCAACTTGTGGAAGAGCGGTTACCAGGTGATACTATTGTTGCGTATAAAATTATAAACATCCAGTAGACCCCTAACACCCCGCACAGGCACCTAGTAGCATGATGGTTTATAGACGCTTCCAGAGCTACTTATAACAAGTAACACTTTTAACCCAGTTCCAGTCAGGAGTTTCTGTTTTACAAATACCGTTTTATTTTAATTCATTCAACAGGTGTTTCTCGTCTATCGCGACGATTTCGCGCTAAAGTCTTCGCTATTCTGGCCAGAACAGTACATGCCTACGCCGTGGCCGAACACCGACAATCCCGAAAAACTGGTCCAGATTCTCGAAGAAAACTACGTGGAGCCGCGTAACGTGGACTATTTCTACGTCACCCAAGGAGTGCTGACTCCCACCTTTAGTTACATTATACTGCACATCTTCTCCAACCTCCAGAAGAGCATGGCGTCCAAGGCGACGCGCGCCTTGTTACAGTGGCTGGACAAGAAGCAGGCTGGACAAAATGGCATCAACATTGTGATCGGCGACTTCTGTGATAGCGAGCTGGACTTCTGTCGGCACGTCATCAACTTGAACTATAAGATGGCCGACGTGCTGGAAACGAAACGATTTATATAGGATATAGGATTTGGCTTACATTCCCGTACCTACATCTACTATAAAAAATAATATACCTTTTTATGCCATGCTAAAAACTTTAGGGTGATCTAATTTTTGACTGATATGCTACTGAATGACCCAACAAGAACGGAATCAAAAATACGTTTTGATCAAGGACCACGAAACACAATCACCAACGTAAGACGTTGGTGATTGTGTTTCATGGCCTTTTGTCAATGAATATTTTTTTCCCCAATCAGTCTAAGACACTCTTCTCGTATCGGCATGAATTGTCGATTCACTTTTTATGATACTTGGTAAATGCACATTTTTTATTTGTAAGTTATTTTATTTTTAAATTGGGCAGAATATATTTCAAGTTTTAGTTTTCATAGTATTTTAACAAAAATTATATAGTATATCAGCTGTGCAACGAACGAGACTTGCTCCTTCAAGGGTTTGTGAGAGGTGAGCGTCTCTAGATGAGTCCCAACTATTTAAAAGAATCAACAATTTACCAACCCTGTAGAGAAAGGCTCTCCCTCCTCTCTGCTCACTGGCTCATTCGAGGTGCATGCCGAGAACGGTACTGGATCGGGGATAACAAGGTACACATATGCCTAGGTGTTTGCATTTACATAGATATTACTTCCGAAGGTTCCTACATCAATTGCGAACATTTTAAGACGCACAGTATTATGATATAATATGAAAGGCGTGTACCGTCCAAACATACTCTTAATACTTGTTTTAAAAACACATTCACAAAATCACATTATAGCCTGCCTGTATGCGGTTTATTATAAAATCGAGATACATTGCATGTAAACAACTTGGGTTTCATTTTATCATACAAATGTGGTAATTCACTCCTATACAAAATATGTACACACAACTACAATATAGGTTTTTATCTATTTAAATTTAGAAATAAAAAGAGCAATAAAAAGTTGATGTAAAAATTGGTTTCATCAATATTGCTTTGGTTACAATTCCTTTCAGGACAAGGACATCTGCCTATTTTTTGGAAATGGTATTTGTAAAATTGCAATTCCTGGTCGAGGAAAGACAATTAGAAAATTACAACCAACATTTATAACAAGCAAATGGGTTACTAAGTCATCAACTTAATAAATAAAATTCCCATGTCCATTCAATCTATGTCACAGTCGACATGCAGTGAAACTATTGGCCAGTCTGCAAACGTCGCAATCGCCCTCATCATTATATATACAAACAACAATCGCGATATTTTCCAAATCGTTAACTTATTTAACAAACCTAGACCTATACTTTGAACAGTTATTGGGTTTATGAAGGCGTGGAACAACAGATTCGATAAAATTCATGAACACCGGGTATGCAGAACATTTAAATATGATCGTAACTTAGCTATTACAAACTAAAAAACGAGATCACCTTTCCGAGAACAATTCAAGCCAACTTCACAAGATCGCTATTGGAAGTACGTGCAACCAATAATTTACAGGATGCACTTTGTCGTTAAAAACTACTGCTTCGGACATTGTCGTCTGCGTAGATTGTCATATATAGGAAAACAATTGAACTTATTCAATGGTACATCACAAGATAGTTCTAAAATTGCTCAACTTTCATGCGTCCACATAAATCTTAACCGCAACAGTATGCATGTGAAATAAATAATAGTCCATGAAAATTTAAAATTGGACTGTTACGAAACAGGCGTAAACTTTTCTAAAATATTTCATGGAGTTGGGAGATTTCGCAAACACGGGTATAGCCACAAAAATTATTTTCGAATTGTCCGATTATATGTTGGAGGAAATGTTTGAAAATATTGCTGCACGGTTACATTTTTGTATCATAATAAATGGAAGCTTATGTTTAATCGTAGTTCATATATAATGTTGACAAATATAGACTTCTGACAAAATATCATTCATTAATATTCACTCGACAATACTGCGATTTCAATTTCCCCGGTTGCATTGTGATAAATTTATATTTCATTTCATTCATCGTTGTCGTGTACTCCGAAAAATGTTACAATATCCATATCTGACTTTTTCGCATTTCCTTTGGCATTTCCTAAGTTAATAATTGCTACAACTGAAGCCCAACAATTATGCAATCCATTCTCGGAAACGTTGCTCAAACATTCTGACTCATACAGGGTGAATAATACATAATATTTTTAAAAAAAACCTAGTAATGTCATCATAAAATCTCAAATCTTTTTTAATTTGTAGCTTGTAAAAGTGTAGACATTTCGATTTTGTGATTTTAAGATGATATATCTCTAGGTGTTTTTTATCCACACTGTATATGGCACAGTTTGCTGCAGGAGTGCAAACAAATTCTTTCGGACGGAACTGCAAGAAACTCGCAAATTGGCTATCAGATAAGAACTACAACATGGGATATAATTTCGACATGACTTGCTATCCTTTTTATCGGCAACCGTATCACGGAAGTTAACCAACCTTAATTGTGAGCCCATCATAATTTTGCATTAAAAAGCAACTCACACCTCACGCACTCGACAAGACAAGAAAATTGGCATCGTTATTTCTACGAGTAACATCGATTGCTCGAATCATCGAATGCGAGCAACTATGAGCATGGAATACTGCACCAGTAAAATGGTTTGAAATGAAACAATTGGCACAATATTGACAATTAGTCATCAAAGCAATCAAGTAAATTCATTACGTAAATCAATGAATATTGAGCTAGCCATCAAAGATTCTGTGCAATTGGTATTATTTTGTAAAGTTCGTTGCTGTTTTGCCTTAAAACATATTTCACACTAAAAAAATCATGATCTCATTTGAATCTCACAGGTTCTGATTCTATTCTACCGTTCCAAATCCTAAGCGGCGAGCCATTTTGTGTCAATTATAACAATTTGGCATATTCATATCATATACGGCTGCTGAATAAGAGTTGCCTTTTAATTAAAAGCTGACAATATGAAAGTAAAAGCAAGAAAAGTTATCTTGTTGAGAATTTAAAAGAGTGATTCATTCTAAATGACTATTCGTTTGATTACCTATTGGAAGAAATGTACGGTAGATAGAAGAGTCTGACTGAAAGGGCCAACTACCTATTTATTTATTGAAATGTAAGTTATATTATGTGCTTATAATACTGTACCCATTAAGTTGGACTATTTTACTTAAAATGAAAAATTAATAACTCTTGTTATTGAATTGAAAAACTACAAATGAAAACAACCAATACAGCCTTGTCTCAGCATAGCTAATATCACTACATCTACTGAATAAAACACAGAGCTTATGATCTTCGTTGGTTAAGACGTGACTAAATAAATTTTCAAAAATTTATGCTATCCTAGATCACTAGATTTCAACTGTGTGAGATTTAAGTACAAAGTCTATTGGGTTAATCTAAAGCTCGATGCTTTGAAAAAGAGTATATATATGGAGAAATCTTCGGAGTTGTGCCTACGATTACGATTTATTTTTGTCGATTGCCTATTTTTCTTTCATTTACATTGCAGTTTCTGTTTAGCCTACATATTAAACTCTACAAAAAATGAACTGCCAGATAGCCTGCTTTAAATCTAATAACATTTCTCAACAGACGGCGATGCGCAAACCACATTACCAGGTAGCATTCTAAAATATGCCTCAAATGAAAAAGACAAACCCCCAACAACAATGGCAGCCAATTACAAAACGCGAACACATTTTTCAAGTGATATGTGCAAAATATTTCATACGTGCGCGACCAACGAATTACGAGAAGCGTTTCAGGACTATTCGGTCGAAAATCATTCCAAGGAGAGCCACGTTTTGAGGTAATTGGTGGATACAGAACAGCCAACAAAACATAAATGATGATTTATATTTTTAAATAGCTAAAAACTCATTAATAGGATATTCTTGTACAATGGACTGCAAAGATATGCAAGGGTTAAATATACTCACCTACCAAATTGTTGATCAATTTTATGAGAAGCTTTCAAAATTTGGTATTGCCTAAAGTGTTCCATGCAAATTTAAAGGGCAACCTGAAAATTCGAATCTATGCTGTTACTTTGAGTTACTTGTTTAGAGAACACTATAAAATGAAAGATTATATTCAAAACAGATTATTCCATATTTTCGTATTTCAAACTCAAGTAGTGTCGAAACCGGACAATATTTTTTGCTGTCATGAAGCGACAGCCCTCTTGACAATCCATAAATTAACTCTAAACATGGTCCCCTATTTCAGCCCAGCCTCACTGGACCAATCTCCGCTTGAAACCCTCATCGCACAATCGTCGGATGGTCTGGTCTGTCTCTTTGGACAACGGCAAAAAGTGCATAACGTTTTAAAGCTATATAATTTTCTCGAAACAACCAAGCAATTTCTCCTTCCGGTAATAATTGTATAAGAGCTAGCGTATAAAAAAGATTAATTTTTATCATTAAAAAAATTCCCAGGGAGATTTCACCAAATATGCACGAGCAAACAGACAAAGACAGTCGAGTCAGGTGGCGTTTGGGTTAGGGACGGCTAAAAATGCATTCGATCCCGAAACACCGGAGAGCCGACGGCGAGATCATACTATTTTCTTGGCCCATGGAAGCCATAGAGCAGCCATCAACCTTTCAACAGCTAACAGAGGACAAAAAACAAATCGAATTTTTTTTTGTACGTATACAAATTTAAAATTCTACACTACCGGGTATTTAAATATTTGGCGTTAACTGAACAACAGATCGGGGTAATTTGTTTCTTCGATCATTTGAGCGCTGTGCGGATATTTGTCAAAAATCTCCCGTCAGTTATTTATTATTCGATCCTATTTTTTGTCCTCCCTCACAAAGAAAAAGGTGAAACGTCCGTAACAGTTTTTAGTATACACACAGAAACGTGACGTGTTTTTTTTTGTTGAAGGTAAAAAAAGATTGAATCTCGCATTTTAACAACAAATGTACAACTGTGGGCAGTCGGTGTCAGTCGATTAGCGCTGCCACGCTCCAAGTCCAGTCCAGTGCTTACCTCGACTCATCTCTCTCACACGAGCGTCGCCTGATTGGCTGTCTCCTGGTCTTCGTACCAGGCTAGCATCTCCTCGTGGAACGCGTCAGCTAGTGAAGTTGCGTCATCGAGAACGAAGCTGTTGTCCGCAGACTTGATCAAGGAGTTGCTCCTGAAAACGAACAATCATTCGTAATGAGGAAATATTAATTTAAAAGCAAATTAAAAGCACGATGCTAAGATATAAGACTAAAATATTAAGTACATGCAGGTTTGTTATTTTGTTTCATTTTCATTTTCCATTTTGTGAGTGTTATCCGCTACACATTTTCCAATTATCTATGAAAAGTAGACAATTATATGCTGGCCGAATAACGCATTAATTGGAAAATTACACAACTAAAGATTTTGCATTCTAAATAAATTTCAGACTGGTCAAGAAACGAAATGATTTTTGACTCCATTCCACTGACCAAAACCTTTTATTTTCATGATTTCTTTTTATAAAATATAGCACTGTTTATTTCACTAAAGCACAATTTGTCTTACGCAACAATAAAATTTGACAGAAAACATTGAAGATACGAAAATAAACCAAGATTAACATTACAAAGATAAATTTTATTTTTATTCCACGCTTACTGCAACATCGAAACATTCTATTAAAACTCAACATTTAAAAAATACTGTACTAATCATTTGAATGTTGCACTAGATCATTAAATTTTATTCTCACTCAATTAAAAAAACGCTGATACTACAAATTGTCAGACATCTTAACGATCTGACAAAATAAATCCAATGACGAAAGCAAATTTACCGGACAGCTGATGGCGAAGCGAGCGGCGTGCACTGCTGACTAGGATTCAAGAGGTTGCAATTGATCGGTTTGGGCGGGTGGTAGACGCCCTGCAACTGCTGGGGCCGAGGAAGAAAGGCCGGATGCAAATTGTACGCCTCGTCCGGTCCAATGCAATCGGGAGACTGGAATCAAAGAGCCACAGGCAAACGCAGATATGTCATATACAAAGGACAAACACCACATATGCGAAATATAGGGACTGCATTTATATTAATAAGATACACTGTTAATTAAAATCAACAAACAAAATCAATTGGTACGATAACAATTGGCACGATTGTTGTGTCACTAATATTGGTGTCAAGCTTGAGTAATGATTGGTGAAATTGCGAACTGTAGATCTAATCGATTTGATGTTTGTTGGATTTCTATTATTGTTTTGCTGCCAGTTTCATTTCAGCACTCAGCTACGTGCAAAAAGATTAATTGAAACCGTAATGAATTTTTGGCAGCGATTAACACTTACATTCTGTGGCCGTTGATTCCTGGCGGGGACTGCCGGCCATGCAGCGCCTCGTGCGGCAAAACCGGGAGACTCGCGTCCGGCATGAATATTGCCGTACGGGGAAAGCATGGGAGATGAGAGCGCCTGCTGCTGTTGGTGGTGATGGTGGTTATGGTAGGCGGGTGACGCCTCATCGTTGGTCTGCAGCCCCAGCCGACTCGGCCGCGGCGAAGGACACGTGGATACGGGCGTCGGTGGTGGGCGATGGTGGCCGGCCTTGGCGTTGTTGTTGTTAGCGCTGGCACCCCGGACCACGTCTGGTCCGTCGTGGACCCCGACGCCGGGCGTGAGGCGAGAGCTAGCCACTGACGCCGCCACCTCCTTCTGCTGCTTCACCTTGGTGCTGTACTTGTAGTAGTCTGATAGCTCGTACGGTTTAGTCTCCTCGCGGTATGGCTGGAACTGTCCGACGGTCACCACAGTGCAATTCTGCGGAGATTCGAACGGGATGGGCAGAAAGAGTGGTGATGTCTTGTCGGGGGTCGGGTGACAGGTAGGCGATGGAGTGAACCGGTGAGCACCACTTCCCACCGACCCCACCACCTCATCCGGTTCACCGGATACCGACGAAGATCGTACAATGCCGATGCCGCCACTCCCGTGTGGCTTGAGCGGCGAGGACGGGGAAGACAGTGCCGAGGTGGTCCGTGGCGACGGGCTGCCCACCGAGCAGCGTCGAGGCGGCATGGGCGAGTCCAGACAAGTCTCGTACCACTCCTTCTCTTTGGTCGCCACCTTCGCCGACGCCTCCACCCGGATGACCACGCTGGGGGAGGGAGACGACGCCAGCGGTGGTACCACGTTGACAGGCGGTGGGGGAAGTCTCTGCGGATCATCGTAAGTGGAGGAGACAGTCCGTGGCGATGTGGATCCTTGGTGGTGGTGGTGGTGTTGCAGAGGGGTGGCCGGATCTCGCCAGTCCTCGGCTCTGCTCGACGCACTCGAAGGCGTCCGCTTCGGCGCGTGTCCCGGGTGCAGGTGATGCTGGTGAGAGCCACTGGCGTACATCTTGCTGAGGTAGCGTTCGGCGGCTGGTCCGCCGTCGCCGTTCGCCATCGGGTGCTCGGGAATGGAGAAAGGAGAGTTATATCGCAGCGGTCCCTGTGCAGCGGAGGTTGCGCCATCGCTCGACGAGGGTTGTGGCGAGATCCTGGCGCAGATCTGCTCGACAAAGTCGCCTCCATACGGCGTGTCGTAGGGCGATGGCGGCGAGACGGCGTACTCGGCCGATCCGTGCGAGGCGGTAGAGAGGCGCTCTTCCATTGTCCGCCGCTGGTGTTCGTCGGCGCTGGCCGGCCTCCCGTTGCACTCGGCATAGACCAGTTGGTCGGCGCTGCGCGGGTCCAAGCGGGCCGAGTGCGGTGTGGAGGCGAAAGTGCGGTCTAGACTACCATAGGGATGCGCAACTGTGTGATGCCGGCGTGAGGAGGGGGCGCAGCAGCTGGCGGTGGAGGTGTCGTGGTGGAGATGGTGAGCGCGAGCCTGCTCGTCTAGCTCGTCCTGGCTGCGAAACGCTTGACTGGTGCGCTGCATGGGCACGTTGTAAAGGCCGCGGCTCTCGATCGGCACAGACGCATCATACTTGTTCTTGTACAGCGGTCCGCTACCTGCGAGGACAACCACACACAAAACGCTTGACTGACACACACATCGACATTATTGGTTTTGTGTCTTAAGAAATGAGCAGAAATCACCATTTGCATTTCATTTTTTCAAAATCTTGTGTATGGATCACATACTTGCGATTGCTCCACTGACCTGATGACTACCCATTAAACGAAACTTACTGTTACTACTGCCGTTACTGATGTTGTCGTACTCAGACTGGCAACGCTGCGTCCGCGTGCTGAACGTTGGAAAGTGGTCGTTGCGATAGGACGATCTGGTCTGGTAGAGTGAGTTAGGAATGTATCCGCCCCCGCCACTACCCAAGAACCTGGAGAAGAAATGTAATCTGCGGTCAACCGAATTGCCACATTTAATATAACCACAGAAATTTTAGCAGCTGTTACTTGAATGAGACGATTGTAATGAACGCCAAGTGTGACATAAATTACCGCGTTCCTTTCCATCTGTAACATGCAATTATCTAATACATGCTCATTTCTATTGTGAATGCCCAAAACAACTAGCTTTCTAATCTTATTTATTTGCATGGTTTCATTTATTCTTTATCTAAATCGAAAGTAAACAATTACAAACATTAATCAGGTAATGGAACATATTCCTACCTGCTCGGGCTGGCGTTGCGTGAAATAGGAAATGTGGGCGGGCGGTAAGGACTGCTGGGTGTAGGTGGGAGCCCCTGCGACAGCGACAGCGAAGAGGAAGATGAGGACAAGCCCTCCGCCCCGCGAGTCACACTCGGTGATTGAAGCGGCAGCTGAGTGACAACAAAAATCAATATCTCAAAGAAAGGGAATATGAGCCGATGGCAGTAGTAACTAAAACGATTAGAATTGACATTGACTTTGTTTAAAGATTTCATTCTCTTAGATTCGAGAAGTTATAAATTTCCGTTTAGACCATCTTCGTTGCCGAGTTTATAATTGTAGTCCTGGCAATTCCCATCGCTTTAGTTAAAAATCAATAGGTTAGGAGAAACATTTGTAAGCAAATTTAGACATGATTGAAACCAAGAGCCGAAAACTTCAGGAAAGCTTACCTGCGACTCGGAATGGCCCAGATCAGATGACCTGTCGCACAGCGGGGTTCCCGGGGCTGTAAGAGGCTGACTGACCATGGAGAGATCTACAGTATGAGCCGCGAATACAGCGTCGGTTTCGTCCAGAGAAATGTTCCGGGAGCAGTCCAAATCTAGGAAGAGTAGCGGAAACATTTTTTTGTCATCTGTCACATGGTACTTAAGCACTATGCGAGGGACACGTCTAGTACCCTGGGTTCGAAATTTTCTGCAGGTAAATTTTCGAGAGACCGCGCCGGGAATCGAGCCCGGGACCGCCGAGCCAGTCAGTATCAAGTGTCGGTAAAAGGTACACTTTTAATCGGGGGATAATCTTTTCTACATTTTTAATAATTTTAATAAAATCAGCTAGCCTACTAGTACATTAAATAATGTTAACAAAAATATCTGCCATCATCTTTCGCTTCTTTCGCTTTAATTTTTTTTTCAAAAGATTCTTCGTCCATTACGAAGAATCTAACAAAGACCCCACAACCTCTTAAGTCACCAAATTATTATTCTACAAACAATGTGCCTACCAGAGGGCCTTGGCTGCTTCTTTTTCACTTGTCCCCGCATCGGGTTTTTTTGGGTCATAAGGTGCCGTGCGCTCAGTAACCTCTGCTCGATACCCTTGAGTTTCTCTTGGTATTGCTGGTAGGTGACCTTTCTCTGTTTGCGCACAGTCTTTTTGGCGCTGGCATCATTAGCCAGCTTCAAGGCCGCGCTACTGATCTTGCTGTGAATCTCGTATTCAAGTTCCAGATAGGCCAAATCCTCTTCCTGAAATATTTTGGAGACATACCGATCAGCACCTCATTTTGGCCAGGTTACAACAATTCTGATGACAGACATTCTATTCTGTAGGTTTTTTCTTCTTTTATATCAATTGCTAATGACGGAGTAGTGAACGGGAGACGCGACATTATTTTAAAGCATTACTTCGTATGACGTGGATATAATTAAAATATGTGCGCACCTCTTTACAGTCGAGCCTGCTGATTAGATTCTCCGGAAGAATGAAAGACGTTCCCATCCTTCTCCTAATCTGCGGTCTCGGCTCTCCGGGAGTCATTGGCATCTCGGGTGGCAGCTCTCCAACAATTTCCTGCAGACCAAAAAAAAAAAATGATAACTCATCAGAACAAAACATTCGTGGTGTAACAATAAACATGTTTCTTCCCAAGATTGACAAAGATGACCACCGGTCTAAGTTAGAAAACAACCAGAATCCAAAAATTTCAGTAACGACTGAGTGGCGGCGCGCTTCATTTAAAATAAGTATTTTGTTTAAATAATTTTAACTTGAACTCCCTGTAACTACAAAACATGTACCAAAGCAAAAATTATAACGAAAATAATATTGTCATTGAGTGGAGAAAATGACCAAAAGCAAATAGTCTCACCGCTTCTTGAATGCACAGCGCTCGGAGCTGCTCTGTTTTCTCCTTTAGTTTCTCCTCAAGGGCATCTTTGCGTGCCTTGAGAGCTGCCAGCATCTCCTGTCTGGCCGCAGCAGCCGCCTCGCTGACAGCTGGATCTTCCGATCCCATGCCGCCGTTGGGCAGGTGCGAATTCAGACTCTGGGAGCTGCCGCTGCGACTGGGGTTTGATGCCGTGCTGCCGGTGGACAGCGAGTGCCTACTCGTTGACAGTTCAGTGGCGATCTCGCTCAGACGTCTGATGGAGCCGGTGGAACCCTGCAAGCAAAAATTGAGGCACCTATTAGCGATAAAAACAAGTTTTCGTGCAATGCTCTTTCGTGACATCACAGTGCGCTAACCAATAAGGTGGCAGTGACTACACATGTGTGGTTACTTAGTGAAATTCTCAATTATAGTGAGACAGAAATACTGACACAATCACTTACTTTCGATTGTTTTCGATCCAAATAGAACTGGTGTTGACTTATGGCCATCGACCAAATAGACTTGGTGATTATGGGGTTGGCAGCGAACCAGACTAACACCACCACATTTCCGGGGCCAAAGGTTCGACGACTCACGGAGACTCTAGATACACGGGTAGTAAGAGAAAAAGTATACTTTAACAGCGAACGCCAAAAATGTTATCGACCGAATCCAGCTTCATAAAACTCGATTGATGAGATAAGTTAGGGATGTGGAACCCCGCCACTATAGGGAATTGGTCTTCCGGTGGTGAGGAATGAGTCGAGTGGGTCTCGGGTGACACTTACTGTGTGCTGGGCTCGCATATTGCGTCACTGAGTTCGTCAAAAGTATCGACCGGCTCTTCGATGGCATCCTCGTACAAATTAAAACTGCTCAGAGCATGTACAATGCTAGACAACGATAGAGAAGGGTGGTTCGAGTGATTCCAGAGACATGAAACGTTGGTGGCGTGAAGGGGAAGAGCAATATTGAGAGGTTATGAAAATTCGAAACGTGAGTGGTTGGTTGTGCTGGACGAATCCTAATGCGAGACCATGGAAAATGCGAAACCGAATGATCGCCTACAAGCAAAGTGCATTCAGTTTAATTTAGTACAGTACTTGTTGGGCAAAGCTGTGATCGTTTAATATATAGAAGAAATCAAAAGTGTGCTGGCCTTTTCCTATAAGATAATATGACTTGGCATGGTCATTCCCTAGAGGCATTATCTCGGACGTCGCCACGTCGATCTGAACCATTTTTAGTCTAAGTCTACGATTTTTGACAATTTTCACCCTAAGTTACAAAATTATTCCGAAATATTTTTAGATTCATTTTATGCTTTTAAATTCATCAGACTAAATTACGGAATGCGTGATAAAATAACATTATTTAAAATGAACATCAATAACACAATAAAATAGCGAGCCGCACAAAAATATTCTGCTGCAATCGAACGACCCACCATTCGTAAAGCAATGCTAGTTGCGCTGTACCGGGAGGAACGTCTCTCGTAGCTTTGCGCATAGGTTGTCACCAAAAATAGTTCCTCGCCGCTAAAGCAAATATGAAGATGGTGGCGCAAGACATCAAAATGTTTATATTTAGCCTGTCCCCTTTTCTCCCTTTCATACTACAATTAAACTCTGGTCGATGTGATGATAATGACAATGAAAAAATGAGTGCGCAGCAATGGAAGGCAATGATGCCAGATTTTGAATTTGCAGAACAATGAACGACGCAATAGACGTCAGACGATCGCGACAGCTCCGAGCAGTTTTAATTTGCGCCGAGGATGGCGTTATTGTGTCGAATTATGTTATTGTTGCCAGACCTCTGTCTGGCAACAATAACATAATTCGACGCTAACGCACTTGCACCAAATAAAATGTGCACAAGTATCACCACCTAATGACACAGTCTCATCGAGGAAAGGTGGAGGGGGGACACTAAATTTGAGATCTACCAACCATGACGACTGATTTTTAAGAAGAAAAAGAAAGTTCTATCACAACTGGCACATCAAGTATTTTGACAGCCCACAGTGAAAACTTTCTATTTACAGAAACAACAGTTAACAAAAACAAATGACATTTTCATTCAAACACACAGAAATAGACAAAATTGCAAAAATAAATGAAAAGCAGAAGTGCAAAAGCACAAACTATTCGGATATTAAATTAAAAAAACAACGCTAGATAGTCACCGTGATTCTTACGGATATAATTCCTTTCGTCGTTTTGTATCCAGTAACTTTCGGATTATGCCGCTATACTATCTAGCGTTGTTTTTTCAATTTCATAAATGAAAAGAGATGTGGTAGGTTAACACTCAATTTCGAAGCGATTGAATAAAATCTAAATGGAGCATCTTAATCTAGTTGTATAATTGGATTTGAAGATGCGGAATTGGACAGTAAATAGAAGTCTACATAAATTCAGATAAAATAGAAACTAACGCTATTATAATTAAAGTATTCGCATTTAAGAACTGACTTACCGCTTGGGATCGTGCACTTCGATGGAAAATTTACGATCTCGGAAGTAAAGATTCTCTAGATGCCGCCACTGAAATACCTATTGCGATAAATGAATAAGTCTCAAATCAAGAACGAATTTATCTTGAAAAGATAGTTACGACATTCCACGAAAACAATTTGTCATGATCAAGGCTTTATGGTAGACTCTAACCTTCTTTGGAATTTTCTTGTTGCTATGTTCGTACTGCGCGATGCCTTTGTAACTGAGTCCAAGCCACCACGCAGTGCCACCCTTGTCCTAAACGAACAAGAAATCGGTTACGTACATTTTCATGTAATATATTAGGCGAGTGTTTGCAACCGACAATAATGAAAGCGTTCTTACCTTTACTTCGAAAAAATGAACTCCATAAGTAGGAAGACCTTCGATAATGCTCATATAACTATAAAGGAGAAAATCGTTAAGTAACTATTGGATTGCATTAATGCCGCATTTAACAAAAGAATAGATTTTTAACATTTCATAAAAAATATATATTAGGAAATATCTGAATATTAAATTATGAATTTTTAAATTGAATAACGATAATTCTTACCAACAAAAGAATGAAATTAACTGATTTTCTAAATATCTTTGAAGAATTTGTTAAACAAATAGATCAACAATTACAGATATATTATTTTCGAGTATACAATTACAGTTATATTTATCTTGACAACTTACTTAACAATGGAGAAGCCTCTTGACTGCCCAGACAGTTTTTTATAATGCTCGATTACCTTGTCCTCGCTATTGACAAAATAAAAATGCACTCGTAAACAAATGAAAATAATATTGCCGGAAAAAAATGTTGGTCACTAAGTATCGTGAAGTCTCAATCAGGCAATCCGTTATTTTGATATTGTAAGAGTACACGAATATAATAATATTAAACAAGAGCAACTAAAATGCATTACCATGCGGAAATGGATGGTTGATCCTTAATCACACTCGCAGGAAGTAAAGGAATTTTCTTCAAATTTGTTTTGGTGAAAGCATTGCTGAAAAGAGAAATTAAACTTTACGTCCAATTACACGATCACCTTGTCACTGATCACTTCATCTCATCACTTGGTGGAGTGTGTATAAATGAAGATAAAAACAAAATAAACGAATACTACTCTAATCGAAGAATTACCTAAGTAACTAAAATAAAAAATAAAAAACTTACTCGACGTAATCACCAAACGCGACTTGCAAAGCATGAGCCGCTAACTCAAAAGATACGTCACTTTCCACTTCAATATGACCCTACAGTTTCAAATAAAATAGCATTGACTGGATGTTGCAATGTGAACTGTGGCAGCAAACCTAAACAACCTGTATCTAAACAGACATTTACGGAAATTGTAATGATGCCCTTTCGCAGTTCATTCTTAGGACACACTACTCTAATACAATTTACCATAGAAGAAAATTCAACCTGAATGGGTAATAGAAATGTTAAAAGTGATATCAATAAAGACCGTGAATCACAATATACTTTCACAATATTTCAATTTAAAAATTGACGCGCAACTTTCAAGATGAACGAAAGTACAGTAGTTACGCAAAACAAAAGCCAGAAAATAAATACATCACGCATATTAAAATTAAAAAGTTGGTTGCTCGTTCAATGTTGTTAAATTAATTTTTAAAAGGACAAACGAAACCATCAAAGGATTGTTTAAATTATCACATAAAGGAGTTCCCGTTAAGTCAAGAAATATTAGAATAAACAATATATCTGCAAATTGAATTTGTCAACTTTCTTAAGTCTACTAACCAGTGACACTAGCCCTGCAAAGCTAATATCTCCATCAGTTAACGTGACATATTGTCTGTAAAGAACTCCCTGTGCGCGAAACAAAATAATTGATTTTGTCGCTCGCACTTTAGGCGGAGGGAGCGCTGACTACGCGGCTAAAGAATCACAAACTATAAGGTCAAAGGATCAGAAAAAGAGTAACTTAATATTTTAAGGAACGTGTTTTAATGCCTTTTCTTTTTTGGATTCGACTATCAAAAACTAAAAAAGATATATCAATACCACGAGCGTGCTGATAATTACCTTAAAGAGCAAAGATTTGGCTTGCAGAAAGAACTGCTCCACAGTCACGGCATCCCTGAGCTGAGAAATGCCTTCGACGAAAAATCTGAGAACGAGTGAATCGATACAAGCATGATTACAACCACAATATAAAACAACTAAAGCAGATGTGGAACGAATGGCCCCGACAAGAACGCCCACACGTCATAAGGTAAAATAAGTGCGTGCATAAGGCCCACTCACTTGACGGCAAAATGAAAGACCAACGGCACACCGACATTCTTTTTGGGAATGTCATGGTCTAACACTCGGTGGTCCAGTTGAAGCCAATGGCAGTTTCCCCTAACGAAAAAAATACCAATTTCTATTAAAAATATGTTTAGATACACCATAATAAGATCACCAGATTCTACGCCAACTGCAATTATTCACTTTTTTATTTTGATTCTTTCTCAGTTAATTTTCATTTTATTTTAAACTTGGCGAATATTTCGCTAAAAGAGATTCTGTGTTTCATTTCACTAGTCGTTTACGGACCGTCAAACGTCTTACATTCTCCAATGAACCCAGCAAATCGCGAAATTAATATTCGCAAGGACCAATTCTAATATTTATGATTTTCAGTGCTCCCCACAACACCTTCATCTTTAATGTAAAGTCGACCTGACTCCACTGTAAAATCAATTTCACTTAGTGGCGTCCTAATTTTCTTCTCCACGAATTGGTGGCGGCTTCAGTCATTCGATATTCACCTGTCATCTAAGTAAGAGAGTCCAAAGTACTCCTTCTCCTTGAGATTGAAATGGGAAGCGACCATATCCAGCAACTCTCCGGCGTACAACTTCGGCTGCAAACATTTAAAAATGCAGAGCAGTCTTAAAAAAACTATCGAACCAAGTTACGCACGTATGCCAAAATAAATCACCGCAGCCTGACACTGTGTAACAATGGTGGATATTTAATCAATACTATGCAATCCCATTTCTTAATTACTATGAAGTCACACAGTCGTAACTTCAGTTAATGAACAATTCAATGCATTTTTTGCGGACCACCCGCGCTTGGATTGGTCATATCTGACTAAGTGTTTCAACTTTACATTAAAACCAGACAGAATTGATTTTAATGTAAGCACAATAAGAAAGAAAAATGTAAATAAAGACGCGAGGTAAAAGTCTGTTGGTGACCCGCGCCTACCTGAATAAGTATTTCCAGCCGATGTTCGTCCAGGAGAACCACCTGGCTTCGACGGCCCTCCGTCATCTGGAACAAACACAAACAATTGTTGAAATTTATTGAATCTTGCCAATTACAAATACTACAGAGTAATTTCATAACTTTATAAAAAATAATTAGATTGGTGTCACGCTCGCCCTAAACCAACTGTGAAAGACTTTTTAGCATCACACAAAAAAATGTTCACAAGAAAATATTTCACATAAGAATTTCCGAACGCAATTACAATTTCTTCTACTTAAATAAATGTAGATCCATTGCATTCACTCATAGTTTCAATGTTGTCGTCAACGCCATTGCAGTGTACACAAACCGATTATGATTACGCCGAATTCGTAGAACCCTTATCGGGAGACACTTCCCGTTACGCACATTGTATAGTCATTATTTCGTGTGTCAATAAATTGGCATATTCAATACACATAAATGAATCGGAAGGAGCCAAAGAAACAAACGCGAGTTCCACAATATATCCACGCAAAATAGTCGGAAACCGTTATCTGTACAGTACATGTTGTGTCACCACACTTGAGAATAAAGCATCGAAAATAGATTGTTTAAGACACTTCAACACATGTCCGCTTTACAGTTGTATTACACGATTCAGTTCAACGAAATTCATACAGTAATATACAATAATTCAATATTTTACAGTTCTGTTGGCAGCAACCAGGCGACAATGACCAATGAAATATTGCTCGAGTGAAATAAATGAATGCTTCGAGTAGAATTCGACATGAACATGACAATGTCGAGGTTTGTGTCAGTGGTTTGATAAAGTTACAGTACTAAATCGAATCTGTCAAACGGGTAGCGGGAATAACACATTGGTTAGTTTAAAAATATATTTTATACGTCCTTGCGCGATCACCCTAAATGCACCTCTGTGTCAATTCACTAGATCCGCGAATGACATTTGAAATCGGCCAGACATCCTCACACAAACCTTCAGTAGAATAGGTGAATCTACGTTCTCGGTTGTGCGCACTTGTTTTTGTTGGTTTACTACCAGAAATTACACGTACGGCCGAACAAATTGCATCACAGGGCGGCTTACAACAACCGGGCAACAATCTACGGCTACTCACCCAATGATCGTGGCACGACTGATAAAACCGTTTCAGCGTCTGGAGGCCGGTATCCTGCAGGAGCTGACAAGCGAGACGGGCAAAAACATAAATTTTCACAGGACACCGGATATGTACAAAAAAAAAACCGGTCCACAAACTGAAGGGGACGGCGGCCAGTCACCCACCATATCCCCGAAGGCGCAGGTGAATTTCGGAGGCCTTCCCTCCAGATAACTAACAGCAGCGAAATATTTCTCACCATATTGCCAAGACCAATCTGCAGGGCGCCCACATAGGGGTTGGCCACATGGTAGCGACGTGAGCGCGACTTCGGCATCATCGAACGCCAGATTTTTTTTTTTCGTTTAGTCGAAAAAAGGAACTCAAAAAGTTTAGGGAAAACCTCCTACGCTACGGTTCCCTGTTGCATGACAAAATGCCTCGTGGGAAGCAGGATTGAGTCACGCGTGATCCGATTGCGTGTGGCCCGTTCGTAGATTCAGAAATATCTGCATGCTGTTTGCCCAGTCGAGCTCGGTAAAACCGGCAAGTCGAGTTGCCGCCCTTCGCCTTTCCTTCGTCAACGGATACTGTACAGAGCTGTACTAACATTGGATTACGAGCGATTGACTATCAAGAACAAATGAACGAAATCACTCAAGTTCCTAGTTGATTTTTTAGCGAAAAGGAACATCGTCCTGATTATCTTTGGCGACCGAAGGTCGATCGCAAACAATATCGCCAATTACATTTCTGTCGAAACATTCCGCCATAATTCCCGCTGCCGCCTACGCAGATTCGCGTATAGGCAAATTAATCGGATAACCTATCAAATAGGATTCGAACACGGCCTTACACGGTCGCAATCCAAATATGGGATTAAGACATTGAAAGAATTGAAACTATCAATTGGGATGAGCGTGGACAATAGCCTTAATAGGGAGAAAAAGGAGCAGAGGAAAGATATGCAAATATTTTTCACTAATAAGATTTACTAATAAGAAAGAATCCTATTTCAATAGTCAATTGTTCAGAAAACTTTTTATATATCCACGAGCAATTAAATTTTTTCCTTCAACATATTCAATTGTATCACATTTTCAAAAATAGCATTTAAAAATATTCTGCCGCAAGCCCAAGACACAACCTGCTGACACATGGAATTTGTTCTCATTTTGCCCATTGTTGCCAATTAGTTTTCAATTCCTGCCTGCAGAGAAATGATGAGATCAAATAAACTTTTGATAGCTCACGACTAGTCACGAGTGTTTAAACAATCGTCGCGTAGAATGGTAAATTCAATAAACATTCGCCGACTGCATGGCGCGTCAGGAATCAAATTAGTGATGAGCATTCAGACTAAAATAGAAATTTTGTTTATCAGTTTCATCTGATGTTATCAGACCACTACGATAGTTCCACATTTACGCCTAGATGTACTGTGTGTTTAAACGAAACAGTCGCCAACTTTTATTCATTTTATAACGCTTTCAAGACAACACCATTAGGCCTACTTGTCATGCGTAGGCAATCAGCTCTTTCGGAAAAAGGTATAATCCTTGATCCACATTCTACAACCTACGCAAACTCAAACTATCTGTTTACTTGAAGACCAAGACTTCTCTTGTTCTTAAGCGTCATTTAAACCGGAGGATTTTGGTCTCTTGCGAGAGGATCTTCTCTGGTCGCGTGAAATACTCGAATTTTTTTCCCCGAGGCCGCGTAAACCACGCGAAATAAAAAATAAATAATTCGCGTAGTTCACGCGATCGAAGATCGCTTCGCATGCGACCAAGATCCTCTGGTTTAAACGACCCTTTAGAGTGGAGCAATGTTTTCAAAACACAAATTTTATCCTCTAACCAATAAAAATGCTGTACGTGTTTCAAGGTACGTCCTGTGTATCGTATATTGAACAAATGATAAGATAGCGTGGAACGTAGTTACAGTGACATATCACAACATCTCAATGAAAGTGATATCTAATAATAAACGGACACAGTAAACAGATCCACTATACATCGCATAATAAATACGAAAACCAGACAGTACAGCAAGACGGTTTATACATCTCTATTTTCAAGTGGGGTGGACTTTTGTGAAGTGTTGCCGGCTCGGTAATGTCCCTCTCCGGCTTTAATCCAATCTCATACTTTCATTCATATGTTTGAGACGTACGTACTTTGCAAAGAATCGCTCGTCTGGTAAGATGTTTGTTCATCAATTTGTTAGAATCATTGGCTAATTAGTTCCTAGTTCCGTACGTGCAATGCCTACAGTACACGCGCTGCATGCACAATGTCCACAATTCTAAGACGATTTGCAAAAGTACATAATACGGAAATTGGCCATATACCAATAACGCGTGCTTATGACCGACGGTGACTCATTGCTGGATTTCTCCACATCCTTGCTCTTTCAACCCGCCTCATCTATGAAGGCTAACTTCAAACAATGTATGGAAATTGATGAAACCCTTCAGCCCAGCTGTTTCCGTTAAGGGCTTGAAATGTGCTTGAAAAGAGCTGCAATCGGTACAACCGCGAATAACGAAACAAAATATAAAAAATTATCATTTTTAAGCAAAAATCGCCGATTCAATTACAATGTTCAGAGTAGGCCAAGGGTCACGGGGCAAACCGACATCATGACATCTCAACGGTCGGGTCCATACAACGCGCGAGTTCATGTTTGTATAACGAGAGAACTAAATAATTGTGCGATTTAAGAGACGTAGTTCGGTCGGAATCATAAAGCGGTACACTTGTTCAAGAATACCTTTTTACAGTGGCTAGAAGAACATAGAAGCCTGCTTGCTAGCAGCAAGATAGTTGATGAATATGAAATAAATTCTGATGTATAAAACAATTTTGTCCTATTCTTTACAGCACGAATAAGAGTAATCATAATCACACAAGTAAATCATGAATAAATGAATAATTTCTTCTAGAAAGGCGCGTTTCTTATTTGTTTGTTCCTCCTTGTGTTTAGCCAGCACCACATGCAAAAATATAGTCGATGTTGTGCAGGTGATGATCGATATTCCAGGATTCAACTAGAAAATTATAATATTAATTAATGTTCACAAAAGGTTATTCATTTCAAAACGAATGTGCTCTGCGGACGTTTCTCTTCAGTCATTCCATAACCATTTCTCTGCCTATCAGCAGTTAGACCATTATCCGACTACTAAATCCAACCCAATTAAATTTGCTTCAATTCAAGTGACATTTACGGCTTTGTGCTCTACG
>JAQGBY010001815.1:0-26688 GCA_034698785.1 Mycogona germanica | reverse complement strand
ATAAAATAAAATAACAATATTAAAAAACATAAAATAATCAAATGGATATTTAAAAAATGATTATTTTTCAATTTAACCTAACAATTGTCAAACGAGTGAAAATCCAAATTTTTAAATATAAAAAACACCTTCATCTCGATTACAATTTCAATGCCAATTGAGATATCTTAAGCATACTCGAGAGGTGACCAGTGTGACAGGTCCTTTGCCGACTGAGGGAGGACCCGGAGGAGGCTGAAGGAAATAAGTCACACACATTAGTACTTTCAAGGTGAAGGCGGAAGGAGGGGGAGGGGGCGGGGGCGTGCTATAGATTAGTGAGACGTGGTCAGCAACATTTTCGACCAATCTCTACACTTCAAAGTTCAAATCCGTCACGTTAATAAAACGCGGTCAAAACTCGCACCAGCAAATAGCTAAACTAGAAACGCCCCTTCATAATTAACATAGCAGTCCAAGGTGTGGATACACACTGTATAACATTACCGATGTATTGTTTTGTTTTTCGATATGACGCCATCAACTCATTTATTTTTTGGGTGGCGCTTTCTATCGAGGGCAGCACCATGCAAAGTGTGCAGCACATCAGCAAACGTTCATCAGGCGACCGTTTCAACACTACAACACTTGACGTCATGACGACGCATCCTGAACTTTATGCGGACGTAGTGTAAAACCCTGAAGCCCTTCGACCAGCCTTACCGATGATAAAATAATAGGCAGCGATGCGGAGCATTGTTTCCTCGTTAATTAGAATTAATGTACATAGTCGGTATGGCCAACACAAGCATATTCTTTTCTTATTTTAATTGTTCACTTCCTGCTGCAGCCAAAGGTCGCTGCTGCTAATAGAGGTAGCAACACATCTACCTGTATTTACCGATACAAGCTCTCACCCAAACTACTTGAGATCGCTCCAATCTGAAAATGGGTGGCTATTTTATTATAAGGGAGGCCACATAATAAAGAGATAAAAGCTGTGCCTACCCTAATAACATGATGGGTCACCGTTGCATAAAAGTAACCGACTTATGTACACGGCAAAATTACACTTTTGTGACCATGCAATGTCGGTAATTTGAGTTCAATCAATGGATTCAAATTTGCTTCGAGCAGGTACAGTATAAATCTAATACGATATAAAAATATACCAGTGAATTGACAATCACTCCGAGCGCAGTTTCAATTTTGATTCCAGCTCCGAATAAACGTGGTTGTGGCGTCTTACCGACCAATCACGTCTGGATTATATCAAGAATTCCGAGAATCCATGATGATATGACCATGAAACCCTGCAATGGTTCGAAAAACACTAAATCTTCGAATTCGAATTGTTCATCTGGATGGAGTGCACGGAGTTTCGAAAGTGAGCCCAGCTGCAGTCACTTTTCTGAGTTTCGAGAATCGCCATCTGTCGCTGAATGTCTAAAATAGACCAGAGATTGAGGATTGATGAGGATGGCCACAGTCACGTGACTCTGCGGATACGAATAAGCATGTTCTCTATATAATAGATAGCAAGTCTGTAATTGCCATTCGAACGTCTTCCAATTACGGAGCCATTCTGTGTACAATCATCAAAGATCATCTTTATATATCATCTACATCTATATGGAGAAAATAATCAGTCCTGTGTGCCTTTTCAGTATCGCCAAACCCAGCAGGCAGCAGACAGCCATTAATGTCTATAGGGCACCAAATAATAATCAAAGCGGAAATTGACAGACTGCCCGTCCCCTCCCCCTCCCCCAACTGGAACCAAATAAATATAGGTGAGGCACGAGCAGAAATGTTTTGGTGAAAGAGAGCGTTCAGCCTCGCTCTCTCTCTCTCTACCCTTCTTCCACCACCCCACCCCCACCCCCACCCCCACCCTGGGCATTTGGCATTTGATGACTACTGAATGGAGCGAGCGACCTTCGCTGGAGAACAGACGCGAGCCATCATACAGCGATCGAACCCGCCCAAAATTGGCTCAGAATCAAGAATCAAAATACATTCAGCCAACCTATAAGGATGCAATATCCTTTCGGGAAAATGGCAAAGTGGTCAAGAAACAGCAGCTACACTTTTACGGTTAGTAATCAGATGGGACAAGTGACTGTACGATATCAGGATACGTTAGATATCTTTCCGAGTCAGCCTAGGGTAGGTAGGCAAAATAACCAGGGTGGTCCCTGGGGATCAACGCTTTTAGGCCTAGCATCTCCATGTAAATGAAAAATCAAATATTTTGTCCACAATTTAAAAAAGAATTGTACAACAGAAATACTTTTTTAAATCCACATGCGCAACGAAAATGTGATGTTACAACCTACTATGGAGGCCCACCACACTCATAATTTTGCTTAGCCTTAAAGCTTAAACCTAGGTAGATCCAGACTGACCTTAAAATTATACAGACACATGTCCAATGGCTTTACTGCCATTCAAAAAGAAGGAGCATGCATGTAAAAAATTTCTCGTCCAATAAAGTCCAAAGGTTAAAAAAAAAACAATCATTGGGAATATCAATTGGATATGCTAACTACCATACCATTCAGCTTTTTTCTTATGCAGGGAAAATTTTACTAAAAGTTCGGCAGTAGTGGATGGAATCTTACATGATGAGAACCCCAAAGGAACAAGCAGACATAAGAAGAGGCAGGCACAAGGGCCCAAATTGCAAAGGTGGATCATGGAGAAATTGAGTTCCAAAAAGTTGTGTTTACCTTTCCGTGCTTCATTAACTACAGCAAGGCATCACACTGGAACATCTTGTATGTCTACTTAAGAGCACTATAAACCAGATCAACAGGCGACTGTAAGAACAGAAAAAAGAAAACTAACATTTCCCCAAAGCCAAGAGTGTGTGTAGCACGGAGCAAATACAGAGCACATCATGAGAATGGCTGACCTTCATAGCTTCAAAATTGGTTTTCAGTGTCATCAACATCATCAACCTCATCAACAACCTTACATATGATGACACCACCTTGATGGCAGATAGTATAATAGATCTAAAGATTCTGGTCATGACTGTAAAGGAAAGTGAGTTGCTTGGGATCAACTTCAACATCAGTAAGAACAGAGAATAAGAAAACTAACATTTCCCCCAAAGCCAAGAGTGTGTGTAGCACGGAGCAAATACAGAGCACATCATGAGAATGGCTGACCTTCATAGCTTCAAAATTGGTTTTCAGTGTCATCAACATCATCAACCTCATCAACAACCTTACATATGATGACACCACCTTGATGGCAGATAGTATAATAGATCTAAAGATTCTGGTCATGACTGTAAAGGAAAGTGAGTTGCTTAGGATCACCTTGATGGCAGATAGTATAATAGATCGGAAGATTCTGGTCAATACTGTAAAGGAAAGTGAGTTGCTTGGGATCACCTTGATGGCAGATAGTATAATAGATCTGAAGATTCTGGTCATCACTGTGAAGAAAAGTGAGTTGCTTGGGATCAACTTCAACATCAGTAAGAACAGAGAATAAGAAAACTATCATTTCCCCAGTTTTGGGTGTGAAAGCTGGGTTTTCAGGAAGCCTGAACTCTGGTGATGACTGGATTTTGTACCTTGACCAGAAAAACAAACTAACAAGTCAGGGCTGGGAGAAATCACACCAGACACCTCTCTGGAACTGTCTGGAACTCTCTGGAAGCCACAAGCCAGGGTTGTGAGTCAGCATAACACACACAAGTTCAACAACCTTTAGTCGTTATTTTTATACCAGAGCAAACACTTGCATTAGTCTTCCGGTGATCTAGACTTTCACAGATACCGCCACACAGATATACACGACAGTAGTCACTTGTGACCACATGTCCACTATCATTGTTCCGACATTCGATGACACCAAGATGCAAACACGCCAATAATAATATAATCTAACTTAAGGTGACTTCTTTCGCTCACTTACGGCTATACATTTAATGACCACAATAGCAATCCATTATCACGACGAAACTTGCCCAATTAAAGTGACCAAGTTAGAAGTAGTTCAGGTAATTCATGGATATATAAATTATTCACGGCTTCATGTTCACTCATGCTTTGGCCAATCTTGACAGAATCTTGATTACGACGCCCGCCAGAGACATATGTAAGCATGGTGTGGGGGGGGGGAGGGGGAGCACCGATCAGTCCATGCCCCCCACCCCTAAAAAACTAACAGATGCCGGTCCCGGCCCCAACAAGGTTGCCACCTCCCTGTTCCCCGACGCCAACGGAACAGAGCCCGGCCTACGCACCACACGCACATTTTTAAATATAGCCTTGAGAAAGCGCATTCACGACTGAAGCTCGGCTTCAACTTTCCACATCGACCCCCCGGGAGATGAAGCGTCAGAAGCGAAGAGGCTATAGAACACGGTGGAGAAAGTTCCCCACACCCCCGACCCCCCAATTGCCGCAGTCAGCACTAGGCACTCCACTCCCAGTTTGCATGCGCCGGCGGCCATTCTTGACATTGGCCAGCGCTGGTGCGCTTACAATGGAAGCCGAGTGGAGGCTGTTATTTTATAATCGGCGGCGCCCTAACATGAAAAAAGAGCACGAGTCGAGCGAAGAAATGTATATCGAGCCTTGAAAATGAATTTATAGTCGAAGACTGAGTCCTGTTGCCAGACTTTCTCTTTCTTCTCTCTTCGCACTTCTCGATTATAACCACTGTTCGTTGGAGATTGATTGAGAGCAAGTTTTGAAGAATTAAATTTCTTTGTTTTTTATTTGTCCAGCCAAAATTATGTGCTATGCAGCAAGAACACTTTGTTGGGGGTCACCCTTACTTACACAGCGAGATAGTATCGTTGATGAATGTGTTGGAACCTGGGATCATTTGTCGTACTCTTGTCAGTTTTGGTATTTGTGGAAAAAAATTTGATTAATTATTCCAAATAGAAAAAAGACGAGCATTCGACTACACGCGCTTCAGTTTCCGCTGAGGACTTCCGTTGAGGACATGTAATATTTATTTTTCCTAAAATTTGTATTGGGCGTGTGCGAACATAAGACCATCGTTTAATGCACATTAACTCTAATCGTGGTGTCCTCGAAATTCGACCGCAACACTCTGAATACCATTTAAGTTTATGACGCTGTACCAGAGCTTATACTCCACTCGATGACGATTATAAAAAGTTGATTTTCTCTGCAGCAAGGTCATACACTAGCGCCCTCTAGCGTTCAACTATTGCGTTACCTTTATAATAAAGAAGACGAGTGTGTGTGTGTGTGAAGATGTTGGAGCGGAAACCGACCTTAACTTTAATCAACTTCCGAGCCCCCCCACCCATCCCACACAGCAACACACAACTACGTAAATTAAAAACAAACATTTCTACGAATCAACATGCAAAGTTCTCTCTCTCAATGCTCGTTTGATGAGCGCCCATACAAACGGAAATTGGTTAACCTTCGAGAAACCGCTTTCATTCAACTGAGCAAAAGATAGCATCGTTAAGTGAGCGGAAAAGTATAAGGAGATGATGATGTGAGACGGTGGAGGGCTTACACTTAAGTAGAAGTAGGCCTACACTCCCAATATTTATGCGTGTGCATGTAGCCGTGGCCGTGCATTGGGGTGCACACATTGAACATTTGCTTTTCGAAAGTGAATTTCCCGCCGCAAACCGCCGAATGTACACACACATACAAACACAGCAGCCACGGTCGCGACAAGCACAACTTGAAAGGGGGCAAAAGGAGTGAATGTTTTGTTTACCAGGGAAAGGAAATTTTCAACGCCTCCTCCGGATACCCCCAACCCCCCTCTCCAAACCCACACACAAGGGTGGGTCACCCTGAGAGAGCGGAGAACTGAAATGCAGTGGAGTTTTGGAACAACTCCACTCTCCTAACGCCACTGCCAACTCGACTTTAATTTAAAAAAAAGCTATTTTCGACTACAACTAGAGTTGGACCAGCAGACTAGTGCAACTAGGGTGCAGTGGAGGCACACTTAGATTTATTTTTAAATTCCCGCTTTCACCATCCCATAGAAATACATTGTCTGCTCGATCAATTTTGCAAAGTGTCTGACGATTTTGTGCCGAAGTTTTCCCGCCACTGAGTGGTGTGATGTCACAAATGGCAAGAGGAGTTGTGTCGAAAATTGACTTTTTTGGTCACTGGTGCTTCACTAACAGTTATACATCATCACCAAATCAGCCAATCACAGAATAGGAAAGAAAAAGTCCACTGAGGGAGTTGAGTCCAAAATAGGTTCCCAGTTTTCTAACACGGCTCTGTTTTGAAGCGAAAGGTAATGGCTGATTCACATGTGCAAGTTCTTGCGAGGCAAGTCGCTCTATAGCAGACGAAATTGATGAGGGGCCATTTTGGACTCAATCTTCCTCAGTGGCTGATTGGCTGATTTGATTTAGGTAACGTGACCATAACTTAGGAAGATTGAGTCCAAAATGAGCCCTCTGCTCTAAGAACAACTTGCACATGTGAACTAGCCATAAGGGTTCAAAGAATTAACACCTTCGTGCAAAAATATTGCTCGGGGAAACGACAATTCGCCAAGATGGAGGAACATTTCTGAAATACACCTAATTCAAAAAACAACCTCCCAAAAACCGAATTCACCATACATTAACCGTGGGAAAAGGTTGAGGGATTTTCACGTATAATGGAACGGGTATGACTCAAAAGGATCACTAATCGTCAACCGATATTTAGAATCTGTCATATTCACCTTCCTTCGGCTTCACTCCCTTTTTCCAAAGTGTGAATTTACTAGTTTTGTGTTGCTGGAGGTTGGACCATTTCAACTATTGTCATTTATCGCCATAAATAGCTTGCGGGGGCAAAGATAGGCACACAGGTGACGACAAGGATTGGAGAGGGGGTGACATTTCATGTGTGTGTGTGGAGGGGGGGGGGCAGTTTCGCGGGCTTAACTATGTGTTAAGCCCTTTGGTCGATATCAAAATCGCCGCTCACCTCACCAATTCATAACCAAAAACATAAATATCGACGATCGTGATACAGGAAACTGGTGTTATTGGATCCACGTTGTGTCTGCGCCTCCACAATTGTAAAGTAACTAGCGATGCGGCAGGCAGACCTTGAAGTAGACACTCTCGCTTATTTGTACTGTATATAATGTGGGCGTGAAAACTGCACTCCCCTCCCCCGATTATCCCCCTCTCCCCCAGGTATCCCCCCTCACCCTCACACGAGCGTCGACAGGTGATATAATGCGTCATGCGAGTGTGGGTGCGGCGTCGTTCCTGCACAGTGTTCTCAGACAGAACTACTGGACTCATTTCATTTGGACCATTTTATGAAATTTATCCAAACCATTCCTTAACTATACTCTTTCTCTGAGAAACTTTTCTGAAAATCGCTTATTACTGATGACACGTCTTTAGACATTCTACGAC
Organism: Mycogona germanica; assembly: GCA_034698785.1. Classification (NCBI taxonomy): domain Eukaryota; kingdom Metazoa; phylum Arthropoda; class Diplopoda; order Chordeumatida; family Chordeumatidae; genus Mycogona; species Mycogona germanica. The sequence continues at coordinate 19,304 of JAQGBY010001815.1, read as the reverse complement.
AGAATGGTGGGTTCTTCAAAATCAATTCCCCAGTTAAAGAGGTCAGTCCGGGAAATTTGAAAGCAGTTCACAGAGTGCCAGACTTAAATAAAATATATTTGAGCTTAGTTTGTTTGTTTTCAGCCACCCCATATATGTAGCAATTTCTCTTTCCATTTAACTCCATGTGTTTGTGTGAACAACAGATCGATTTCGGTAGTAGTAATCAGGGTCTGTTCTAAGAGCAACGCTGTGATGGATCGATCGGTCAATTTTTAGGATCGGGGTAGGGACCACACCAAATACGAATCTCGAAGCCCAGGTCAAAATTGAGTTGGTAGTCAAGTTTGCCAATCTTTGGAATCATGTGACGATCGTACGAATGTCACTGACATACATGTATATTGAATGACTGTACGCCCCAATCAACCTTGGCATCAGAGACAGTCGTACGAGAGCAGCAAAATAGCAATCTGTTGAGAGCCACCACGCGGCAGTTTGCCAAAAGTGTCGAGCCGGGAGAAAGGGTGGAAAGAGGAGACAGGGTATATGGGGTGGGAAGGGGCATTTGGGTGCAACGGGTCGAGGACCTAGAGAGAAATAAAAGTGCACAGTTGAAAAACAACACACGAAGGAGAGAGCTGGAGACACGAGTGCAGACAGCAGTAGCGGTATGGCGACTTGACTAGACTGACTAAGTCGAGCCTGGCCTAGGCGAGATGAAGCAATTGCAAAGTGCGAGCTGCCCGCTGCTGGCAAACACTTTCTTGGCAACAGTTATGGTGGTGGTGGTGGTGGTGGTGGTGGTGGTGGCCATGTTCGATCTAAATAAGAGGAGGGAGTGAGGGTCCGAAGGGGACAACACCAGGGAAAGAGAAAGGGGTGTGGAAAGGGGGTCAGAATCAGAAACGGGGAACACATTGTGTCTCCCCTCACACCTCTACCCATATCCACAAAGTGAAAATGATAATAAACTATATGTTATTGTATGCTCTGGATTGATTGAGCCACAATTTGGAAGGACCACAGAACCAACAGGCGAAATGGGGTGAGCAAGTGGAATAATAAATTCACCACCAACATCAAATTGCATCAGTCGCATCTTACCACACGTCCAAACGGATAAACAAATGATAGGCGATGAAGACGAAGAAAAACAATAAAGGACAAGAAAATAAATGCAAAATTGGTCTGACCATTCTTCGGACATTCGAATGTCAACGGTGCACAAGTGTGCGTGCATATCACCAGAGTCAATATCGACCTTGAAGAGTGCACTCGCTTCAAGGGCATTGGACTGAGTCATAACACGAGAGACAACGACGACGGTCTGTCAAAAAAACGCCAGGACGTGTCCGGCGAACGCCACGGGTCAGACAGTGGCTCTGCGGGCCGCCGAAATTACCTCAGTCGCACTCGCACATTTTCAACAGAAAGGGGTTTAAGATGTTAGAACCCATTTTAACATTTTTTTATACAAGGCTCAAAGCTACAAGAAAGCATCGGAGGATTATTGGAAGGGGAGGGGGTGAAGGTGGTGGTGGTCCCGGAGAGGGACAATGGCCAATGGCGGGCTGCCAAATGCCAATTCTCTCAGATGATGAACGTGGATTGTTTCGAAATTCTAATTGCAAGGGCGCGTGTTGCAGGTGGCCGTGCTGTTTCAAGGTTAGCCGTCCTCGACACGATGTGCTCCAGCATGCAGGTGTGTAGAAAGGGGGAGGGGGGGATGAATGAAGGAGGAGGGAGAGTCGGTGTTGGTTCAACTTTGTTTGAAGTTTTGTGCACGTTCGAAGCTGAACGAAAAGCGGAGAAGCAAACCCACAAACACTCTGTACCTAAACACGGACAACACAGATCCTTTTGAGGGTGGTCACATTGAGTTAAAGAGGTGTCGAGTGACGTAATGGTTACGCGTGGTTGCCATCAATGTCCGTGATTGCGGTTTCGATTCCGGTGTCGACCTTCGCAATTTTTCGGCCGAGACAAATTCCTTCGCCCACGCTTTCTTTCGGTATGGCGGTAAAACATGGCCCATGATCATGACCATGATTCCTCTCTCCTAGGCAGTTTCGGTTAGGCAAAATGACCAGGTCGCCTACCTGGTGGTGTGCTTTGAGCCTGGAAAGGTGGTAAGTCTCCTCAGGATGGTCAACGGGACTTTCCTGGTATAAGGCAACTCTGTACCCCTCCTCCTCCTCCTCTTGGTGCTTCTGGACCCCGGGGGATCGAGCGCTCGCGCCGGGAATCGAACCATGGACCGTGATCTATGACGAATCGTACGTCTTAACTGAACAATGAACTTGATGGGAGGCACCACGCCATTTGTCTATAAAGGGGGTTCTATTTTATCACAGTTTTTTTTTAAAGTTTCCTTCAAGAGCAAATGTTTCCGCCATCTTGTTTTGCCAACCAAGACTACCAAATACTACGGTTAATAATAAGGACAATAATAATGTATTCCTATGATAAGTGCTACAAATTATTTTAATAACTCTCACTTGCTTTTAATGACAATTAGTTGATAGAATAACTTTGCTAACATAACTTTGAACGCTTTTCTTTGACAAGAGATCTATGTCAAAAAGTGTTTTTGGGAGCCATTTTTCCAAGATGGCAGCGGGAGCGGCAACCACTCAAGATCGAAAACGTAGGTTTATAGTACCACACTTGTGCCAAGTTTCAAAAATCCTTGACCTTTTCTGCATACAAAAGTCTCTAATGACTGGACTAAGTATGGCTAGTACATTATCCACCTACAGTACAGTACACAAGTGCATGATGACATCAGCAACGCATTGCAAGAAGAGTCGAGTCTTAGAAAAGGCCACTCAAGGTGTGCGTCAGCCAACAAACAGAAGGAAAAATTAAAAAACAAAAAGGAAACTCAGGAGGGGTTGGGGTAGGGTAAGGGGGGGAGATAGTCTGAATGACACAACCGACCCGCCTGCTAGCATAATATATTGCGCCATTATGTCAATTCGATATTGTAAATAGCCATTTTAGGCAAAGTAAAACACGGACCGACGCCCTCTGTCCCAATCCATATACAGTAATACTGTTTTTTGATAAGGCTCAAATGCAGAGTGTGAAAAGGCGGCAGCAGGCAAGGGATGAGAACGCCAACGACTCGGTTGTCGACGATCGAATTCGAATTCAAGGTTTCGCCAGAGTTCGATTACACGACAGCAAAAACCCCTGCACCGAGTAAATAATGGACTTTCCATATCGAGATTTGAGCCTACACAGCAAATGTATGGTGGTGGTGGTGGTGGTGGTGGTGGTGGTAGTCGAACTCGCGCACAAACAACGACAATTGGGGGATGGACGCGTTCAGGTGGCGACAGTTCAAAACCAGTAACCACCATTTATTTCTTCCAGAGCCTTTTTCACCACAGTAGACTCATGAGGTTGTGTCAAGAGTTGAGTCCAGTCATGGCCGCAATCCAAGGAACTGGTTTCAGTCTCGACGACGGTGGCTGCTTTCAAAACCGACATGTTCCATTAATTACCATGCCTGATGGATTTGCTCCTGACCCCACTGCGACAACTCCGCAACAGCCGTCGGTGTGAAAACTGCGAGCAACAGTCGCATGAGGGCGCGTCGTCGTCGTCGTCGTCGTCCCCATAGCTAAAACAGAAAACACTCGCCAACTCTGAACGCAACTTCGCTGGCATCCGATCTGGTCGGGAGCAAATTATTTACGGCTCTTCGTGATCGTTTCATGGCCACGGCCCCCCACCTCCCATCACCCCCTGCTCCCCCAGTGTTATATAAAGCGAAGGGGGCGGTGGGAGTTGAGCTAGGCGCGGCCATGACAAGAAGCAGTCAGGGGCACGACGCGCCCACACGCCCAATTCAGTACCATCCGCAGCGGCCGCCCTGAATATGCGGGGAATATTCAAACCCAGTATGCAATTACATTTCAAATGGGCCGGGAGGGTGGGGGGCGGCGGATACGGGCCAGGACGAGTTCACTTTCAAAGTGGACGTGATAAAGATACGAAGTGGCGGGGACAAGGGTGCCAACACCCAATGGTGAATTGCGCAAAATTCAGACAACCGACCGTTTCGGTTGCAACACAGTTCTGAATGACGTGGAAAAATTTCTTTTCAAAAACTGTGTTGTCAGTGTCACTCGAAATAAATGCGCGCCAAGAATATTTATTGTTAAAAAGAGAAACCGTTTCCGAGGTCAAATCTTTGGCACTTTTCAAAACATTACCATCATGGTATGGTAGTTACACAGTGAGCATGCACAACTTACTTAAGAAATTACAACTTTAATTGAGATGGGGCAAAATGTGCCTTTGAGATCGCAGGTGCTTTCCTGAAATAGAAATCGTGCGACAGGATGTGAAAGTTTTACATCTTCTAGAGCACATTCGAAATTGTTAAGCGCCTTTGAATTTGGCTCACCAGCGCCATTACTGAGCGATCTTTAAAAGTCGGTGAATTAAACATTTAGACTTTTTGGTGGTTCTACATATTGTATATTTGGGAATTCGAGCAGATCTACATAAATTTCTGAACCATTCAGACTACACTGAGTGTTCACTATTAGTATCACGTTATAAAGTGTCCCCACTCAGAAGTGATAGCCTCACGTAATTGCTGCAGATTTGAGGGTTGCACAGCCTTGCGACGAATATCTCTTTCAAGCTCATCCCAAAGATGTTCCGTTGTTCGATAGGGTTGAGATCTGGTGACTGCGCTGGCCAATGAAGCAAGGTGAACTCGTTGTCATGTTCATTGAACCATTTGGTAACGATTCCTGCCTTGTGACATGGAGCCAAAGAGCCAAAAAGTATCCATCCAATAATGGCACATGTGCCATGAAGGGTTATATATGGTCCGCGATGATGTTTAGATTACAATTTACAAATGTCCCTACAAGCAGCCCCGAATGTGGCCTATGGCAGGGTTCAAACGACCAGTTAAGGACAAAGGTGTGGTTGTCCAAAAGGCAGTACTGTTGATGCGTTCATGGATGTGTATTAGAGGACCTCGTGTGTGTCATGAGAACACACGAATGGCACTTTTGGAAAAACTCATTCCAGCTCTCCCTCCACCTACGACCATACCACGTTCAATGTCACTCAAATCATGCTCAAGACCCCATCTTCATGGTTAAATGGCACAACTGCTAGGCTTAGACTGATTCAAAACGTGTTGAAGGGGTGTCCCCAGTACGGTTAAGTCAGTGGCCTACTTTTACTTGGTTGGACCTTTGCTTGGATAGTGCAGTTCCATTTGGGAACCTCATCATGTGGGGCTTGTAGGGGAAATTGAAATGGTTCAGCAAAGAGCTGCGAGATTTGTTAGCTGTATATTTGGAAGAACTGACAGTGTCACTGACACTGTCACTGTCAAAAGTGGGATGGGAGACACTGGAACTGGGTAGGAGGGAGATCAGTTGAAGGTTGCTGCTCAGAATTCTGAAGGGGGATTGTCATGTTGATATCGAGGACTCTGGATGTGCCCAGCTCCTAATAGAAGTAGAAGAAGGGGCCACACTAGAATGGTGAACGAGCTTCAATGTACATCTGCGTCATATTTGAACTCCTATTTCCCTAGAGTGTGTAGACAGTGGAAAAACCTCTTGGCCTCTGTGAGAATCCCACAACCACCAAGAACTGCACAATAAAGTATTTGCAGTTTCTTACCCATTATTCGAAGTGGGCAACTACACGACGACATCATTCCAATTCTTTGGGTACAAAATGGCGCTTACTATAAAAGAGTGAAATGAAATTTGTTTTCTTTTTTAACGTGAAACTAAAGGAGTGCTTTGCTCTTCTTCTGTGAACGCCATTTTGGATTCGAATGACGCCATTCGCACGTGCTCCAGGGCAATTATAAAAGGAAGATCTTGCCACCATGTATGCTAAATTTCCTTCCATTTCACAAACGTTTTCATATTTTGAATTTGAATCAGTTTCCATTTTTAGTACTCACACTGTATATTTCAAGTTTTCATTGTTATTTGAGACAATTATGAAACCACGTTAGCAGCAATGAATCATCACGATCAACATTTTTAAAACCCAAATTTTGCATATTTGACAACACCGAGTAGCGAAAGAGCTCCACACAAATTAATATTGCAATGCCGGATGTTGGTTTTTTTGGAACAGTTGTGTAACGATTGGATGCATATAAATAATGTAAACTATACAAAAACAATATTAAGAATTTTGTCCAGGACAGAACCGAACGCAGAGTGGATAGCTCTTTTTTAGACGTCTCCTTCGCGTTCGGTTCTGTCCTGGACAAAATTCCTAATTTAATATTGTTATTTATAAGACGTCCTATCCGACCAATTTCGAATACAAAAACAGCCAATCACCTCGCTTTGACATTTTTAACTGCACGTCTCCAGTTACTGCAATAAACTGTCAGCGACAGCATGACAGTAATAAAATAGAACCATGTGCAGGTAGTTTGACGTGCGGTCCATTAGTTGTGCTGCAGCACGTACAGAAAATATTGAATACGTGTACTTCGGTACTTCGACAAAGTGCACAACCACAAAACACTATTCCAACTCAGACAATTCGTTGACAGTCATCATCGAATTTGCATAACTTTGAATAGAAAATTCGATTTTTGAAACCCCGACACACATTTCTATTAAATATTTGTACCCTCACTCGACGGATAGGCAAAACAATAAGAAAAGTATGTATAGCTCAGGAAGAGAATACTGAGACGGTGCGGCGAGTAAAATTCGAGCCAGAACGCAGAAAATGTTAAAAACACTCCTATAACATCAGGTAAATAATAATTAAAAAATTAAAGTCTCAAGATGTGGACAGGTGTGTTTGATGAGGAACATCGTCCCCAATCAAACAGCGACATAAGCAGTCCTGTGGCCCCCGTTCGTTTGCCCCAACCTAGTTGTCCCCCCGACGGCCCCTGCGCCGTTCCCTCTCGATTTTTGGCACCACTGCCAACACATGTACGTGTCCACATTGAGGCAAATATGAGCAACGCCCACGCACACATTTGTCGGGACGAAGGCAGGCAGCAGCACCATGACAGCAACTGTGGGTGGCGTCGACGGCGCTCGTGTTCAATGGCCTGACTCGGCGCTGCTGGCCTTGAATCCAGCACACACACAGCTAGCTACCAAACAACCCACGCACGCACGAACCGCAATCAAACACACCACGTACCAGGGTAGCCACGCCAGCCCAAAACAAAATACGGGCATATTTATAAAAATAGGGTGGCCACTTGTGGCCAAGTCGATCAATGATGTTCGTTTTAGATGTCCACTCGCGTGTTGGACCGATCAGAGGAGCCCTCAGGGGGAGGGGGCGTTAACGCGACCTCTTCAGCACATTCGAAATCGTTGCACCCTGGGTGCGCATTTTGGTCTTTCTCAAAATCAAAATCGACTTCGGAGCAACTTCTGAGAAAATCAACTTCTCAACTGAGGAAAAATAGTTCTAATTAAATGTAAATAAATGTAGTAGAATTGTGAGATTTCTGGATTCTGATTGAGTTTAGCGAGGTACGTGAATGTCATTTGTTTAAATACCAGTCCAATTATATTTGAGTGAAACAGCTGAATCATGATTGTGCCTTTTCCGTGAGCGCAGTCATTCTCAAATACTGAAATTGGGGACTCTGAGGCGACCAGAAATCCAAGTTCATTCCTCAAGTTGATATTTCAGTCAAACTCATGACGAAAATGCACTTTTCCCTCCAAACCATCCATTGAGTGGAATCATGGATTGTGCGCATGCGCAGATGACGTCATTTGATGTTGACAATCAAATTTGAAAGACCAAAATGTGGCCCCTGCGCAAGAACGCTTGGCATATGTAAGGAGAACATGATTTGGTCATTTTCTTTGATAAAAGAATCATTGTTTCACGTGTCAAACACACTTACCCCAAGCGTGTTTGAGCAGGGTGCGTTTAACACTGAACAAAGTCGGCCAGACAAGGTATTAACTGTTCATTCTCGTATGGAATTTACCCATCCTAAATGAGCTCAAGTATTGTAGTGTAACGAGGGATTTTAAAATTATTTTTCGATGAGTTTGTGCATAGGTGCCTAAGCACCATGTGGGGTGTTACAGAACACCTGGAGTACGTTTCACTACACTTGATTGGAACAAAGAAAAAAATGTTGATCGGCAGATGGCGCTGGTGGTAAAAACTTGATAAAACTCGATTGCACTTAACGATTTCTAATGTGATACTCGAGAGGTCACCAGTGGGACAGGGCCTCTAGGCTCCATTAAGTTTTTATCCCAGCACTCTCGAGCCTTTTGTGTGTCTGGGCTTATAATATGTCGTCTCACTAAGACATAATATCACATGCACGTCACCTTGGCCACGTCTACAATTCTATCGATAATCAATGTAGTCACAGAGCACAGTCAATGGTTACAGCATGGGTGGAGGAGGGACATATTTCATCAGCCGCCACTACCTCTAACCTAATTAGCTAAATGAGTGACACAAGATTGAGTTTTTGGAGCTAAACGCCAGCCAGTGGATTTAGTATGGGCTACTGTGTGGCATGGCCAACGGATCACTTTGTATCATCAGGCAATGGTCATAAACGACCATGGTTTTCGGTGGCCGCAATTGGCGAACGTATGCAGTGGTGGTCAAAGGTCAGTCAGACGAGCAACATCCCCGCCAGAAGAGAGACGAATGAAATAATAAACAGGCGAGGAGGGATCAGCGCACCCAACGAGACACGACAGTTTCGTAATCATTGGCTATAATAGCGGGGGTGGGGGACAGGGGACGGGGGACAGGGGAGTGGCGTCGTCGTCGGGTGACGCAATCGCCGTAGTGTCACTCGCCCCGTCACCAAAGCGCCATCGATAAACAACACCAGACGACGACCACGTGGTATGCATGTATGAAAAAGCCTATTTTGGAACATGTTGTCAGAGACAACCTTGGCCCAAGCACAAAGAATTCTTTATCTATGGTCTTTTCAGCGCCACTTGTCATTTTTATCTAAATCAAAAACCCTCCCCCCCCCCGCTCCTGGCCGGGGCTCAGGGGGTCAACGACTCTCGCCCCACGGGACCAACTATTACATCTCCTCCCTCCACCTCCCCCCCTTCAGCCATAGTCAGTCCATCTAGTCTTATTTAATATTTAAGGATCACGTTAATTTGGAGGCAACAGCAAAAGTTGAACGAAACAAAAATATGAAAAAGATACAGTTACGAGAGCAGGGGGGCGTTCAGACTTTGGAACATAATCGGCGAGCACAATACCAAGAAAATACTGCGCATTCTCAAATATTAATATGCACATTTCAAATGTGATCACAATATTTCAAGTGTACAATGTCAACACGTCACAAGATGTTAAATGACTCGCGTCTCCATTCGCAGTGTCGGCAACAAGATCGTCAATAAACTACATTTACAGACTGAACTTTAAGAAAAAGTAAGAAATTGATGATTTGCGCGATGATCTGGGTTCAAAACAAGACTAAGACGTCGCACGACTTAGCACTTAGATTCTACTTGGCTGAAATGAAGTTTGAAGTACAGAGTAGTGACGTACGTGATCATTGGGTCAAGCATTAAAAACCACACACGCAAGAAAGAATCTCCGGGAACAAACAACAAAATGAAAATTAGTCCCTTTCTGTCCCTAATTGTCTATTGGGGAATTCATTCGATTAGAAATGACGATAGAGGACAGCAGTACTAACTAGGAAGGCGTTGGAAAATGGCTGGATGGTGAATTAATTGGTGGTGATGATGCAGAGCCAGCAGTGGTGGTGGTGCAACAACGCACGTCATAAATAACAGAGTTGGAGCGGATCGCCCTTGAGTGAAGGAAAATTAGACAATTGGATTTCCCTACGTTCACGACGTTCCCTTTGTTATATTTTTTTGTGGCAGAAGCAAAAAGAAACATGGACTGAGTGGAGAGAAAAATAAAAGCAGAGGCAATTCGATGGCGAGCACGACGTCATGCAGCCGCACGAAACTTCTTAAATTAGATGAGGATGCTCGAAATTATGAACAGAAGCGTGCGTATACACACAAAGAAAAGAAAAAACTGGAACAACATTTTAATAATAATAATGTCACGCACGCAAGATTCGTCTATGGAAAAAGAGTTTACTATAACTGTGAAGGGGGAAATGACGATTGACGAGCAGGCAGATGGCGCGCGTGTCGGTGATGACACTGGCTGGAGCTTCGTGTCTTTCAAAGCTTTTGACCACCGCCAATACACGTTTCACATTCCAAGAAAGCAAAAACAACATCTTCATTTTTATTGACGAGAGCTAATTTTTGTCTCCAATTTCATTGACCCTACACTATCCAGGTTTACGCACGCTCGCACGCCATTGGTCCATTTTCTGCGGCAGTTTCGGTAGAGCGATGGCCGTGACGTCACGCGAGCGTGTTGACGCGCGAGTGCTGACGAGCGTGACACTGACACTGAAACAAAAGCAGGTCAACGCGAGCAGCATGCAACAGTTGCACAGTCGACTTACACTAAACACCACTTACTACTCACATAGTATGCGCATCGTCCATTATCAATAATCGAGGTAAAAACAGCTGCCAAGAAAAAGATCATTAGCCAAGAGGGCGCAAATATGGTATCACAGATCTCATTGGAGGAATTAAGACAAATTCTACTGTAAATTTTAACAAAATTCCTCGATGGTTTGACAGTTTCATGTCTTCTATACGCATGTTGTCATTAATGCTCATCCTTTTCGATGGAGGCAAGTGTGCTTCATATATCTCCTCGGCCTCATGACTACTCACTTTGTCGGAAACCTCTCTTGGTTGTCCAACAGTACAAATATCTGGGTTTACAGATGACCCCAAAATTATCTTGGAAAACACAAATTCAAAAGATGATTGGTGCGGCGAATGCCTAGGCTTAGACTTATTCAAAACGTGTTGAAGGGGTGCCCCAGTACGGTTAAGTCAGTGGCCTACTTTTCCTTGGTCCGACCTTTGCTCGAATACTGCAGTCCCATTTGGGATCCTCACCATGTGAGGCTTGTAGGGTAAATTGAAATGGTTCAACTTGGAGCTGCGAGATTTGTTAGCTGTAGATTTAGAAGATGTGACAGTGTCTTGGACATGCTGTCAAAACTGGGATGGGAGACACTGGAAGATCGTAGGAGGGAGATCAGTTTACGGTTTGCTGGTCAGAATTCTGAAGGGGGATTGTAATGTTGATATCGGGGACTCTGGATGTGCCCAGCTCCTAATAAAAGTAGAAGGGACTCATTGTAAGTCAGACTCTTACTTTAGCTCAGGGTCGCCAGGGCAGTGTCACAGACATTCTGTCAATATTGGGGTGGGAGTCATTAGAATATCACCAAAAATAAATCAAATCAGTCTTATTTTGAGTCGGTTTGGCTCCCACTAGGTCTAGGAGAACGGTCGCACACCTAAATGGTTAATACGAGCTAAATTGTAAGTCTAACTCGTACTTCAACTCCTATTTCCCCCAAAGTGAGTAGACAGTGAAACAATCTAACAAAGGCTCAAATCCAGAGCCTGTTAAACTAGCTAGGGCAATCCAAACTCGTCCTTCCTTAGCTGGTCATCTGACCCCACCACAAACCCTCCCAGGGACTACTTGTAATTGACTATTGTAATTGTTCATACGCATTCTCATGGCGAAAATTTCGTTTAATCATTTTTTGCTACAGAAGTACGACTCGTCGTAGCGCAGTCGTTATTGCGACTGACTGTGTCTCGGCGATCCCGGGTTCAATTCCCGGCGCGGGCTCACGAAAACCAAGAGGGTACAGCACGCCTGAAGTGTTCAGTGCGGTTGACTACAGTTGATTAGGGGGGGGGGGGGATCCTCATTGGGGCCTGTGGCATTTCCCTTCGATCTCGCACCAACAAATAAAACACGAACTATTGTTTTTTTAAATGTTTGTTACGTAGGTTCTCCATTATCACATCTCCGACAATACTAAATAAAGTTAATCTGTGCGGAAATATCCAGAGCGGGGTTGTTGCTCCATCATCATCCCCTCTCGTCAAACCACCTCTTGTTCCGGGCGCGCCTACACTTATCTTCCTCCACCACCTAATCCCCCTCCTTTTCTGTATTTCTACACACCGTTACACGTCCCCATTATCCCACCCCCTGTGATTGCGAAGGTCATCCACGAGCCCACACATCACACCTAGAGATGCCCCAGCACTCTCATCAGATCTACCCATCTCGTCTCTATCTCTCTCTCATCCTGTCCAGAGCGCTCCGACAGTGGACTCGTAATTACATTCGACGGAAGAAAAAAATGACTAGTACACTGTAAATATTCTTGTTCCACTCTGCTGCAGCCAAGCGCAGAACACTTCGCCCGAGCACGTTTCGAGGCCAATCTTATTAGCTAGCGGCTTGACCAGGAACTAGTGCCGCCGCCACCGCCACCACCAACTCAGCCATGCGTGCCGGAACTAGCGGAGGGAGGACGTAATGCCCCCTGCCCCCACTCCCCCTTCTCCATATCCACCCAATAATCACTCAGCCCCATCCATCCCCTCTCTCTATCCACCTCGTTTTCTAGGGTCTGTATTGAAATGCAAGAATGTGGTGTGACTTTGCATGAGTTACGCTCTCCAGTTGCACTTCAAACTCTTCTCAACCGATCCCGACGAATCTTCGTCGCCCTGTGATTGGCTGACGTGTTGCAACTTGGAAAGTGAAACGTCACCAAATCAACCAATCCCAGAGCGCCGAAGATTCGTCGGGAAACCATACCCAGGATTCCAAAACCTACTTCATCAAGATTTGAGCGACCACAGGTGTTGCCTAAGCTACAAGACAGCATGAGATTAAGAAAACCAGCGAGACAAAAAAAGCCCACACTAGCACTAAGTAAGGTATGTGGTAATGTAGAATGTACAACAACCCCTCAGTAGGTCAATGTCGAGCGAAGCGGATTCAAGAGGCGATAGGAAGGAGGAGGAAGGCGCGAGAAACGAGCACACACGCATCTATCTGGTCACACTGGCCACCGCCAACCACACAAACGACCGACCAAGCAATAACCGCTCAACGACCACCATCGAGGGTTATTGACCCTCGCACTATATTTGGCACAATCATTTTCTCGATCAACACTAGAAATTCGCATTAAAAACAATGAATTCTTTGAACATTGGGGATTCTTATCACTACCAAAATGCATGGAGAAAACGATTAAATATTTGTGAACCGCCTCCGAAGATGGTCGCTATCTCGAAAGCTAGCTCGAACAATTATGAGAAATTGTGTTCCCAAATCAGCCAATCACAGCTTGGGGAAGATAAACTACACGGAGGTCTTAAGATTGAATTGAAAATGGGCCCCCCGCAATTTCGTCTACTATAGAGCGACTTGCCTCGCAAGAACGGACCATTACTCCACTTTTTGGGTTCTAGAACAGAATCAGAGACAAGCTTAAGTTGGTACAACAGGCAGGGAATGACACAAGATAGTCCAAAAGCAATTCAAATAATTCTTGAATTCCTGAAATTTGTTACATCTGAAAACTAGTGTAAGTTACTCTGCCACAAACATGTTGACAAAAATACTGACTCCGTCCTCTGCGAAAACATTCGGATAAAACATCTGCGCCAACATCGTAAGGGAGGGAGGGGATCCGCGAGGGGGAAGGAGAGAAGGAGACGAACCCTGGGCACTCGTCCAGGAATGTGGCACGACTCTAATTTGGGCGGGGTGCACGTCCTACTGTATCCCGATCCCCGAGCCAGACTAAATAGGGGAGCCCCGTGTCGACGACGCACATGCAACTCGAAAACACCCTCCTCCTCCTCCCTTCCTCGGTCGGGGGGGGGGGGGGGTGAGGGGGAGCAATCGACCCGACAACCTAACCTAAACCCCTCCCCCCTATCATTCCGACACTTTCTATTTGTGGCACGAGCGGAAAGGCGCGCGCCGTCTGGTGGACGAGCAAAGAAAATGGGGGCAGGATTTGAATTATATCAGTGCAGGATCAGGTTTCGATAGTCCCATGAAAGCCACGAATGGAAGGACTTTGTCGAAAAATAGATAGAAATTAAAGTTACTGACTTACGGTCAGTCTGATTTTGTCGAAGCCACTTTCTTGTTTCGATGTCTTGTGTAATTTTATTAAATTTTATTAGGTTTCTGAGAAATGAAAACCAACATTTAGGCCATTGAGTGACGGATTATTAATCACGTTACATGAGACAGTTACTTCGGGTCCCCAAGGGCCCACGACAACGGGTCGTATTGAATTGTAATTGAAATAAAATTACAAACAGGCTTTTCTAAATTGTTGTGTCATTGTGGCCACCTACATAGATCAGCAGCACGCACTCTTGTCGCAACACCACTGTGTCATCGTCATCGTATTCTATTGATATTCTGTTATTGACGTCACTGCCACCAATTGTCTTCACCGACGTGGCACCAGCAAGAGTCGTCAATGAGGGGCCACCCCATGCGCTCCTGTCGGTCGTTGTCGGAACGTGTCGCTCCATTTGGGCGAAGAAGAGCGCTCGCACTCGGCTTGCCAACTTGCCCGCGGCCGTTCTGTCGTTGTCGGAGGTCATCAATCCGACGCGAGCTGCTCAAGGCCACCACCGTTTGCCCGCACTTGGCGGCGGCGGCAACGAGCCAAGGCTTCAACAATCTCACCAAAATCTTAGCTTTCACACTGGAACACTTGAGCGGAGCCGGACTGAACCAACGAGAAACGATCACGAAATTCTACCAACCCGGGTTCGATTCTCGATTCCTGGCTACATGTTGTACGTGCTACCCACTACAGTGATTCAAACTCAATATTGCCGAATTCTCTTGAATTGTGACGAAATCAACTTTTTAAAAAATCGCACAAACACCACAACGAATAGTCGTTTAATTTGGCACCTCAAGTATTAGGAAAGAAATTTGAATTGATGAACGCAACCTAACCAAACAGCAGCACCACCATCGCGTGAAAATAATAGGAGAGCTCAATTGATTTGTTCGTGGATCTTCGTGGATCTTCGTGGATCCTCGTCGGATGGCGTCGGCCCCTCCACAATGTCCCGAGTGTAAAAGTGAGAGAACCGCCAAGGCCCGTTCCAGCCATTCAATCAATATTGGGACACGCCCACACGCTCCCAGCCCTAGACAACTCCAATAGAGAACAACAAACTCGCTCTCTGTGGAATCGATCGTCGACAACCGCCGCCATTGGATCGTCGGTGACTGTGGAACACGCCAGGTGGCGCCGTGGTCTCGTGTGGCGTCATGCTTAGCGTGTCCAACTGTGATTCCGGTGATGGCGGTTTCGTTTCCGACCGATACAGACCTTTTAATTAAAGTGTGGAAACGCCGGTGGACCTCTTTAACAAATATCTCAAGCTCGATGACGCCTCCACAGTCACCAATATTTTGTTAACTCTTCTTGGCGCAGGGTCTTAACAACCCTCAAAAATCATTCAAAGATACACAAAACAAAGTAATTGCTTTTCACTCAAGTTCACAGGAGATACTGCCAAATTTGCTGCAGTATTCGTATCATGAACCAAAATTAAAAATTACTATTTTTTTTGTAAACGTTTGACATTTGAATCATCCTTACACCATTATGTCACAACCTTAAAAATCTTGAAATTGTAAAACTTGCACTAGTCCACGAAGAGGGAACTTTTCTTTCTGAATAAAAACATCAAATTCAGGCTTAACCCATAAATGTCCACCTCAGCCGAGAAACTATTTGTCAGTTTCAAAAATACATTGTAATCGTCAATTATGCAAAATGGTGTGCTTGGTTGGAACTGTTATCTGGTTTGCTTGGTTGTCTCGTGAAATCGACGACGTCATGCTTTTGATGTGGAGACGCCATTTTTTAAGTTTGAAGCGAATGGGAAATTATCCAAAATTTGGTAACGCTTGTTTTATTATGTAATATTAAAAATCGAGATCTGAAATTCCGTCGCTAGCGAATTATGATGGTTTAGTAAGAGTATGTTCATTTTTATGCGATTTCATTGAGCCGTTCGGCAGATAATCTCCGAACACCAAAATCGAAATCTCTTATTTATAATATAGGATGCGTGAGACTCATCATAATCGCAGAAACCATCACTCGTCGATGACATTCGATGACACTCCGCACTTTGAGTCTTTGAGAGCTATAAGAAAAATCCTCTCGAAGGTTAGAGGAACCAGTTTGGCGAAGGTGTCCCGTAGGTGGTGGACAAAGTGAGGAGGAGATGGGGCTGGCGTTTACGTCTCTACAGCAACCCTACGACCATGCAACCGACCACCAACCAACCAGTCTAAAGGTCCCTGCCAAGACTCATAAAAATGACGAGATCGTTTTTAAACTGATCGAGCCTGGCGGCGGTAGAGCTGTTGATGCAACATGTGCTAGTCGGTAACGATACACCCCCCACCCCCTTAACGGTACCTTAACATCACTCCCACAGAAGTTTCACGAGGCTGCAGTGACGATGGCTGATATTGGAATCGATACTACGACTGCGACGTCCCCGGTGCCAATGAAATCCTGCCATTTCGATTAAACTTTGAAGCGGAAAGATCCACCAAATATTCTCTCTCCCCCGTGCGTCTAATGAAAGAGGATGCTGCCAACAACAAGTACATTAGAAAGGTCTGAGGTCCATATGGACTGAGGATTTTCCCGCTAGCGCCTTAGGACTAAACGCAATTCCTGAATGAGTATGCATACATGTACACTGTACAGTGAGTACGAGAGGGAGATATGATGATGACGTTGATGAGATGTGAATGAGATGTGTGTGGCAAATGGGGTCGAGAGAAGAATCACACTTTCCCTTCTCACTCCCTCCTTCCTTGCACTCATTTTCCCGGACGCGCCCACCAACAATAATAACCGTTATCATGGGCAACATCCCAACGCTATTAAGATTCTCATTTCCATATGCAAATAAACAAGCATACACAAAGTAACGTTTCTCGTGAGTCGACCACTTCATTAGGATCCAGAGGCGAGGCCGTTCTCATCCATCAGCGGACGAATAGAACCGAATATTCATCGTATGAGCTCATATTGCAATGGTAGTAGGCAAAGGGACTGGTGGCCCTAGTCGCTAATCGTAGCATAATCATTGCTAATCGCTAGTAGTGGAAACACGAGGTTCGAGTGGCTCCATCTGTTGTTGCTTGACGAGCAAGAAAATTAGGCTAGTACAGAGTAGAGTGGCCTACCTGAACGGTCGGCGCAGTTGCCGGTTCCCATGTCGGACGCCTCGTCGCCGGACAGGCTGGCCTCGCTGTCGTCTAATTAGAGAAAACGCACAAAAACACAAATATCAATTAAATAAAATAGATAAATTCACATTGTCACATTCGTAATTCGGAAATAATCTGGCAATTAGTAGTTACCTGCATCGATGGGAGAATGACGATTCACTTTCGTAACACTTTGATCTGAAAATGAGAATAAAATTACGAACATTTAAAGAAAATTTGCGCTTAGATTATTTCCTCAAGGAACTCTTAATGAAAGCTTACAGAAAAAATTGGAATGCCCCCTCCTATACTTTGCTGTACTTTTTAACTTTTGTTCTGTTTACATGTGCATTGTGTTCACACGTTAAAGATCCCTACCTATGCATTCAAGGCACGGAAAAATGAATAACGTCAGGGTTTGTTTGAGGCAACCCCTGATTCATGGTCCCCAAAACAGCTGTCCCGGATGAAGGAAGGGGGGTGTCAGTTGTGCCACCACCACACCATCACTCGCTAGTCGCTGCACAGGGCGTCGCCCAAAATGGACATTTTTATTATGATTTTTATCGCCACGCACCCCACTCTCACATCCCCTATCTCCTCCAGGAAGGCAAATTTGGCCTAACGACGTATCATCTGAGTATTCTTTTGAGGTACTGTAAGGATTGAGTTTTCTCCTCCTCCTTCTCCTCCTCGTCTGTAGGAAGGTCAATATAAACAGATGTCCTGCAGCCGCAGCAGCACCCCTCCTCCTGCTCACACCACATAGCCACCACCCCCATACGCGTTTAATTGATGAGGAAAAGAAGAATAACTGGAAGGGGGTTGCATCCAGAACTTAGAACACTCTTTGGGGACCGGACAATAACAGCTCGCGAATGAAAGCTGGGTCGGAACAGCTACGCATTTGAGCTCCGAACTGGTGGACCTCCTTCCCAACCCCCGCCATAGGCCCCATCCGGGGCTGCTTGTGGCTACATATTGTTATTGTTCAACACAAGTAAGCAGGTTTTTGGCTCCGATTATTTATTCTCGGTATAATACGAGTATATTTTCAAGAAGATACTACGCGTCCAGTTGAAGTCTTCAACTGCGCAGTTTCTCCTTCTGTCGTTCGTTTTTGCCAACAGTGAATACGAGGGAATGACGCGACCCATAGCCAATCCGCGTCATCACCCTCTGCCTCGACGTTAACCCCTTCCCCCTTACACGCCCTAAACGCTCGGCCCACGAGCCAAGAAAAAGGAGGAAGTGAGTGCGAGCACGGACAAGGGCTCCAACAATATAAATAAGGTGGTGGTGGTCGCCGTCCAGGTGCTCCAAACTCGGGCCTCGTCCTTGGAACTTAGGAGACAGACCGCTGTTTCTTATCTCTTTGCGAGGATCAGACGCAGGTAGACAGCGACGTCGACGACGACAACAACAAGAGACCGGAAGGAGGCGCGAGCGAAGGACAGATGCTGGACGGCCGAAGGAATACGAGGGGGTACCTGTGCGGCCCGCGACCACACTCTCGACGATTATGATGGTGGTTGCCGGTTGGTGGAGGTGGAGGATCTCAGCCAATGTCCCAGTCACCATCCACCGATACACTTCTAGCCTTACTAACTCCAGTTGAATAAATAAATGGAAATCAGACCAAATTTCGGTTCAGCATGACCGGCAATCAATAAAAGCAGCACCTGTAACGAGGATTGGCCCGCCCTGGCTAGTCGGTTGAGTTGCCCCTAGACCCATCGTGGACATCCCACAGCAGCCCCCTTTCCTTTTGGGTTGTCCAAGAAAGGGTGGTTGGTGAAAGGGGGGAAGGAGGCGCTTTTAGACAGACGGCGGCAAGAGTGGCGTGCGTGCAGAGAATAATTTGTCTCGCATAGAAATTTTGACCTTGGCTGTCTTAATTTGTTTTTTAAGAAAGGAAAAAAGTATATTTTATATATACTTGTGAAGAGAGCATGTGCAAGAGCAACGCCAGTACTGTATCACCGCTAGGTGGCAGCATCGTATCTGCAGCGCGTCTGTATTTGTAAAGCCGCGTTCTCATGAGCAACTTATTGCAAGGCAACTCGCTCTTTAGCAGACGAAATTGCTGCTCTACGAGC
>JAQGBY010001814.1:0-26693 GCA_034698785.1 Mycogona germanica | reverse complement strand
CCCGCGCCGGGAATCGAACCCGGGACTGCCGAAACCACAGTCAGTCACTAAACCAACTGGGCCACGACGAGTCGTACTATAAATTTATTTTTCATCATTATTTTTTCAGTCATTTCAATCATTGTAGTGAAAATAGCACTACAGGGGTTTTGCTACCCCTTGTGGTGCTTCGGCACTGTGTGAGTGGCCAATTTCCACCAGTACCCCGAGATCGAATAATCGAACACCCGCGCCAGGAATCGAACCCGGGACCGCCCGAACCCCATTCCGTCGCAATACCGACTGGGCTGCGACGAGTCGCACAAATTATTATTTATGATGAACTAGTCGTGGATTTTTAGTCCAAAACGCTGTTTCGATGAAAAGAATACTGCTATATTAATATCTTGGAATATCATTCCTGCTAGTTGCACATGTAGTTAGGGTCAGTTATTTTTTGTAGATTGAAATGATAATATTCCATTGGAATTCACATCAAATATACTGTAAAATCATATCTTCAATTTCGGTCACCAAACGGAGTATTTTTGAATACACAAGTTGTAGTATTTTTTTGTTGAATTTTCTATTTTAAGTTTTGAACTGTAAAGCTTGAACGAACACCCGCAATAATAATATAAAGCAAAATTGGTTAATTAACACGAAACTTGATTAAATATTGAAATTTTTTTATCCTCTCAGAATTTCACCCCAGTCATACAAATCGCCTTGCGTATCAATACAATTTGTGCTTAATTGTATTTATCGATGCTTCTAAAGTTGCACAACTAATTAAGCGAAAAATATTTCAAAAATAAGCAGTAAGACATTAGAAACCCGAGCGAAGACGTTTCGAGGACGTTATCCTATGGCTGGGAAAAGCTCCCCCTGATGCTGTGCCGCAATGCACGCCATTCTCATTCTATTCTGAGTGAAATCGAAGTGTTGCGTTCGCGTTCTTTCATGTTTCAGAGATAATTATGCGCGATTTCAACCCGTTCTTATGCATAGTGAATTAGTACTGCAATGTGTTTTCACCAAAAACATTTTTTTTGTTATTAATAATTATGAAATTTCCCGTGGGAATTGCATTGAAACCGCGTTCGAGAGTCCATTGGCCGCGGATAAATGATATAATTTGCGGACTATCCGCCTGGGAAATGGTCTTCAAAATGTGAACGAAATCAGAGTAATTATTCTACGGTGGACACATTACATGTTTGTAACGGTGGAAATGATTAAGTTTTTAATTTCATATCAGTAATCGAATCTTTTGTGTTCACGGTCAAAGGAGGGATTGAGATGCACAAGCAACGGAATCCCTCAGACGCTTCGATGTTCTATTATCAAAAAAATAAAAGTCGAATCTTTAATTTATTTTCTGAACGGTCACACCAATTTTTCTGACTCGACACTCAGTCGGCTGGGAGGCGGACTCGTGGTGCGACGGTCTCGGGTTCGACTTCCGGCGCGGGCATCGAGAAAAGTGCGGATTATGCGCGATGCAGTCGTGCGAACAATGGGGGGGGGAGGGAGTTGCGGTGGTACCGGTGTAGGAATCACAAACTGCGCCTGGTAACGAACTAGAATAACGTAACCGCAATTTATTCCATAAAGACAAGTGCACAGACAATGACCGTGGTATGGGTAATTGATTAGGAAGCAAGTTTAAAAAGTATTAAAAAATGCACCCTTCAAATAAATCAGCATCCACCCCTCCATTATGTTTTTCCCTTATTTTTTAAACTGGTTTTCTAATATAGCCGATGTGATCGTGTGGTTTGAATTGAGGCAATTGAATGTAGACATTGATGTGCAACTGCATTTCGAATCGAAGTTTCTTCCCGGAATTGCGAAGTATATGATGCAACAAATGGCGGGTAGAAAAAGAGATCTCGAGAAATCTTTTCAGAGAAAACGCTAATGGTCGTACCACTGAATTGTCTGTTACATGTAATAATACAAAAATATCAGAGTTTTATTTTAAGAAAAGCAAAGCTCTGCCTATGCAGTAGCTTTAAGACATAGTCCACATCGTGTTTTGTTGTGTCCCTGTGCAGTAGTTCCCCATCTAAACCCTCTCTCACATCCCGTGTGCTCAGCACGAAACAAGAGTTTCAAAAACAATATGAAACATAACACTGAATCTCAATTTTATCCTTAAAGGAAGTTGTGTAACTATCGAACCAAAATGCAACCCGAACGACCAGACATCACAATGCAATTGTTTTCATTAAAAATGTGCAAACTAACCAAATAATCAATAACAAGAATCTAACTATAAAATTCCGTTTTGAATATTGGTCGCCTCGGCAACTTTAGAAGATGAACGGGAGCCCGCGTGGTGGCGCCAGATGTCTTCTAATATAAAACATTTTAAGATTACAGAGTAAAAGAGTTCGGGAACAATTCTGATTCACTCTCAGTCGCGAACTATCTATGATCTACGGGCTGTGTACAAGCCATTATGAGATCAGAGTATTAGAAGAGCGATTTCGAAATGGGGACTCCACGTCTTACCGAACCAGAAATAATCCGATTATTTATTCTATCGGTTTGCATGAAGAGAAAATAGGAGTATATGCCGTTTACTCTCGCAGTTGAAATTGTTTTCCTAATAAAATGACAAAAAAATAAATACTTTCCGTGTAATGTGTGAATGTCACTCAATGAAATCGGAAGACAGGTGTCGTTTCGTACGCAACACGGCAAATTCATTCTTACGTGAATCTGATTTTCAGAATTGGAAATAAGATCTGACCCAGCCCGGATGATCCGCAGCATCGGAAAATCTATGCAAATTTGGCCGCGTTGGAAAATTCAAATTTTCGAACTTCGAATGCTCCTCGAGGAAAAATTGATCTTCGATATATTGAGATCGAAATGTGTATGAAACCAAGAGATGTGTTCTCTAGCAGAGACTTCGAGAAAAAATAAATACTGTGAAATACTATTCACAATGCGGAAGAGTGATCATGTTCTGATTTCTGAGTTTGAATCTCTATCGACAAGAAAATATATTTATTGAAAAGTGGTGATTAACCGTTTCGTTCGCAGCTGGATGAAGACAAGCCCGCGCCTGATACGTCGAAAATGATGGTGCTATCCATTTTTCGGATATACATTGAGGATATATGTACATATATGGAGGCATCATTAAAGAATCGAGGGGCGAATAAATGGGCAAATAAAGTAGCTCAAAATGATCATTAAAAAAGCATACTGAAATATCGTATCAACTGTATAAGAGTACGTGTTCCATCGAAGGATCTAGATTATTTTTTTAAATTGTTAATCGACCGAGTGTCTGGTAAGAAAGCCCCTCACGCACTAGTTCCAAATCTCCATCTGGTTTCAGAGTGGTAGAATCTAATTCGAAGAGGCAAAAATGTTGTGCGAGTAGTTATCATAACTGTGGGTTAATTGGATTTATAGTCACAAAAACATACAATAAGCTGCTCATGTACCCAATTGGCATTCCAATTGCTCCAAGCTCATTTGCATTCAAATTACAATTAGCAATTACGCCGATCGTAAATTAAAGAGCTACTTCGCAATAACTAAAAACTAGTTTCATATATACAATCTTGAGTCATCTTGTGAAAGATGATTAAACGATGATCGTAATTAAACATGTATAAATATTTCTGAAGATCAATCTTCAACATATTTTATTGATTAGTTCTGCATATAAATCTCCAGAGATTTATCCAGAACAGTAAATCAATCCCCAACTACTTCTCTCCAATTCGATCTCTTAACAGTTCTTTCAAAGAAAAAAATGAAAAAGTAAATAAGTCCAGACCAGACACCTTTATGGCGAAGACATGTTCTTTTGCTTCACGACATGTTTAAGATTTCATATTTTACGGCGAAACCGAAGACGCCACAAGTCTTTTCACTGGTTTGAAATTGATAGCTTAAGGGGTTGTAGGGTATAGTTGTAGGGTTTCGTCGTGTCCTCTTCCATTGAATTGGATCGAATAGTGAAAGTCCGGTTAGTCCAGTGAATAAATGCGTCTGTCAAACGATAGACATGGACTGCGGTTTCGAACCCGTATCGGTTCACCCATCGGACATCTACGGCCGGAAGTGACAAAGGAATTTTGAGATGGAGACTCCTGTAGGTCTTCACTTTTCTGCCAAAAGAGCAGACATTTTGTGGGTTCCTCTCTTGGAATATCGGTCGGCAGGCAGTTTCTGCGGCCTCCTGGATGACGTTACCAACCTCCTGACGTGAGAGCGTCTGCCTTTTCCATTCGCTAACAGATGCTTGAGCTCGATGACGCGCGCGTGTGCCAATTGCCAGTTATCGAGATCGTCGTCGGTCACACATCGGAGAGTGAGAGATGGTGGTGGTGGTGGTGATGGTGGTGGTGGCAACGACGACGATCTTTTCGTTAACGCTCCCCCCCCCTCCCACCTCGCACTTATTGTACTAATGCGTGCGGGCAAAAATAGATTCGGCAGATTAGCATTGTTGGTTGTGACGCGAATGGGAAATGGAGCCTAAATGAGACAGGGGGGATTTTCGGAAGCGAGAATCGGAGCAACCGAGCTTGGGGTCTTTCGGCACACGACGTGTTCTATTTGTGTAGGCAGCACCTCTTAGGTCTTAGGTATTGAGCGCGCTCGGGGGTCGGCGTCACGCCTGATGGGATCAGATTGTGGGGTCGGGTGAATATGCGTCTCTTGTCGGTGGTGCATCGAGGGGTGACGTTCATCTTACATGTCAATCACGGGTCCATGGTTGGGTGATGCCCAGATTACAGTGCGATTTGTGGAATGGATGTGGGCCTCGTTTACTGTATAACAATTGCTGACCTGCTTTTTCTCTAAAAATATATATATAGTGTGATGATGATGATGACAAAACATGTCGTTTATAATGCTGAGATGTACACGGCTCATACGGCTTGGACAGTACGTGTTTATACGTTTTGTAACCGAAAATTCCAGTTGAAGGTATCGACCTCTGGTGAACATGTTCTGGCGACATGGCGGTTTGTCAGGTGACTAGGTCAAAAATCACATTTGATTTTGTTTAGCAGACACAAAAAATTTCACTTTCAGCATCGGCCCGCAGGTGGCTGAATGGTTAAGGTAAAGGGCTGGGGTCCGAATGGAAACTTGAACGAATGGTCACCTAAATATCTGGGTCACGACATTGATTAAATAATTAGCGATAGTTTTACAATACTATTTAGTTTTTCTTGGCGATCAACAGCACAAAAACACATTTTGACGACCGAAATATTTGATAAAAATATGAAACATTATTTTCATTAAAAAATGTTAATTTATTATGCACGTTTATAGAGAAATGATTTTTTAATACCGAGTTCTTTATACTTTATTCAAATCTGGAACATTATTAATTCTGAACACAAAATTAATCTATAAATTTTGCTATCCCAATTATAAAATAGTTAAATCAATTCATTAACAGTATTGTAAAGTAATAAAAATAAAGACAAATATATGAAAGCTGTTGGAGAGAGACAATGCGGAGGTTTTGTGGGAAGACAAATTCAAATTAATTAGGTTAAGTTTTATAGGACGTGTTAAACTTAATTATTAAGAAGGGACGTGTTCCTTCCTAGGTTTCGAACTTGGTTACACGAACGTCGAAATGAAACGCGAACCACTCATGTTGACAAAGCAAACAGTTCTATTATCATCAACGTAATTTGAACTAATCTGATACGCTAACAATTCATTTTTCTGTCAAAATGCTGTACATGTATATGACCTTTGGAATGTGGGTTCACCGAGCACAGGCAATATAAACATACTCTCGAAAATAAACGGGCTCGCAGATGGAACCGAATACGGTTTTAACATGTAAGAAATGATCGAATAACTGACTGTGACTCGGTGGTCCCGGGTTCGACTCCCTGCACGGGCTCTCGATAATTTCGATTTCGGGGTACTGGTGAAAATGTTCCCTCGCATAGTGCCTAAGCACCAAGAGGGGTACCGAAACTCCTGTAGCGCGGTTGACTACAGGGATTTAAAAAAATGGGTATGATTTTATCTCGAATAAAATCGATATTCCTAATGATGAAATGCTAAACTACTATATTTGCATTTCAATTATCGCTGGTATTTCTAGTCTTATCGTTTAATGGCTCACCTTGTTTGCTTTCAATTAACAAAACAGGCGAGCATACCTCAGATAAATAATTAGGTTGCAACACCAACGCCACTAAAAACGGTGCTCGCTCGGTACACTTGAAAACAAAATTTACCGAATGAAATCGTTAAAATAAAAAATTAATTTTACAAACCGAGCCTTTTAATCTATCGGCTCGTTGTTTATTTATCGAAACCATCAAGATTCATTCGTGCACTTGTAAAAAGCGTAAAATACCCAACATCCCCTACAACACTTTGTGGCAACATTTCATCATTTGTCAGGTGCCGGTAGGTTTGCAATTATTGCCGCTAGTGGCGCTTTGTCCATCAAATCATTTTTTTTTGTTCCAATCAACTGTAGTCAAGCGCACTACAGGAGTCCTGTACCCCTCATGTCGCTTAGACACTATGCGAGGGGCACGTCCAGTACCCCGGGATCGAAATTTTCGAGAACCCGCCCCGGGAATCGAATCAGTCGCAATGCCGACTTGGCTACGACGAGTCGTACAAGTTACCGTCTAATGAAAGATCTTTGGTTTCAATAGTACCTTGTACTTTGCTAAATAGACTCAAAACCTATCAAAACAAGAAATAACATCAATCATCCGATCATGGATCTATATTACATCTGCGCTCCAACAAACTGATTCTCTGGAACGCCACCAGAGGGCACTAAATACAATCGCGCACGAGGAGAATTCTGAGAATGCGTCACTATTTTTTTATGGGACTCAATAAATGTCCGGTCAACGAAGGTTAACAACTGCCCTAACGATGAAAATAAATAAATCAAGAAAGTGGAACGTTTTTAACGTTGGATCAGTTTTTCCGTAGGAAACTCGAAGGTCCAACAAATATTGATAAAAACGAATGCCTCAAAAACTCTTGTTCACTAATTCGAATCCATTTTTTTCCCTGACGAAAGCGATCGTAAATTTGACAAGATAAACGATCGCATTATTGAAAGATGCGATATCTGTCTAGAGAAGAAAAAAAATGTCACCAACGGGTGCCACTCCCTAATCGAAAATTTAAAATCACGACAATACCGAAAGAGACAATATGCCGTAGCCGCGTCGGGGGCCTAACGAAATCCGTTTAACATTTTCGCCAAACCCGACCAGTAATTGGATTATATATATACTCGTCTATATATCTATTCTGACAAATGTATTCCGTGTCCCATTGGTGAAGGCGTTTACCGAATTTCGAACTGATAGGAACAGATCCGTTGCCAGCTGCTATCCAATATGAGACGAGACCTCGAACATAGGAAAACGTGTCGATGGAAGCCCCGCATGGCGGTCTAAATCCGAATTACTCTAACTGGCGCGGGGACAGATGAATTGAGCGCTGAATAATTAATTTCAATGATTCGAGCAAAAATATTAATCATGTGTCCAACTATCGACCCACGTATCCGTCCAGTCAATCGACTTTGCCGTTAGGTGGCGATAGTTGGTCAAGATTATAAAACAGAAATCATCGACCAGAGTTCGCCCACCTGGGGACAATAAACCCAGCGATACGAAAACTTGGCTCACACGATTGTCGTTGGAGGCTTTCCAATTTAATCGTGTTGTGATTTTATGAGTGCTTTCAGTATTGATAACAAACATGAAAGTGCCAAAAAATTATTTCTGAAGCAGAATGGTTTTCGTGGAAAAATCACACAACCTACATATATTTTAATAAAATAATCATAATAAATTCATAATAAATTTAATAATGAATTAGGGGTTGTCTCCGGGACAGCACCGGACGTAAAAAGACGACCAGAGTCGGCGAGAAACTCTCAAATAAAATAATAGAAAACACTATTATTCGATAAAGATAACTAACTGAGAACCATTGCAACTGACGACAAAGGACGATGGCGATTCACACTTACCGATTTTTCCCCACATCCTCATCTTCCGAGGAAAATTAAAAAGATTAAATATAAAAGTTTACTTATAATTACCATGCTTATTTGCTATTATATACTTATATTGCTTATACATATATTTTGTTAATGCGTTTGAGTCACAGTGCATGGTAGTCATAATACATGTACTGTACACAAATTTATACGTGAACAAAAAAATGAAACTGATTTTTAGTACAGTGGACTCGGCGTGAGTTCGGTTTCTCAAAGATCCCCGTTTCTGATTGGTGGTTTGTACTTGACACTTTTTTTTTGTTTCGTCTGGTGCCGTCGTTCCGTTTTAGTGGGGGCGAGCTCGGTTGAACGCGCAAATGGCGTTCTCTCTTCAGTCTTTTTTGTCCCTATATTCTTCCGCCTGTTTGAGGGGGTCACACCCAGGGATAAGGGCGTCCGCAGAGCGACAAAGAGAAAGGAAACTCCCCGGCACGATAGAACCCGCATTTGCTGAAAGTTGGCGAACCGGATTTGATATGCTCGGAAAGTTCTTCAGTTCCGAGAAATCTAGAAATCCTGTTATCAAAACAAAATACGACGAAGTGTTAATAATGCATTTCTGAACTTCATTGTTGGACGTTGGACAAAATTCTCCGACCAGGTGTTGGTATCTGAAAGCTGTCTATTTTCGGAAAAGTTCTGAAACTATTAACCGTTAAGCAATCGTTACCAGCACTCCATGCGGTGATTTATAATTTAGCTTACCACCAGCGGCGACACAATCGCAACCTTATAAATTACGCTAAATTAGCGCCACCTAGTGATAAAACGCGATGCATCCAGAACGACGCATACGGCATTTGCAAACATTGAAATCCGGCTCGGCGCTATGACGTGTTTCAGTTGGGTGGATGTCTAGTGGGTGTGAAGACAAGTTGATATAAAGGAAGACCAATATTTAAGATATTGAAGGAAGCAAAGTTAACGGTCGTTTTTCTTCCCTATTTGCTTTTCACGGCTAGTCGGAGGGAGGGAGGGGAGGATGGAAGCTGGAAGGGACGAGGGGAAGGAATCGCGTAAGAACGTCAAAGAATGGCGGGGGTGGATGGGAACTCTTGGCGAGATTTCTTGTGTGTGCGTGGGCAGATTGGGGTCGCGTTTTCCTTTTTTCTTTTCCTTCGCCACCCGACCTTTTTTTCTTGCGACGAATTATGTTCTTTCGTGCGCGCGTGTGGATAACCCCATTACACCGCAATCGTTCGCCTGGCCTTTGCCTTTAACGTCAATTCAGTGTCGCCAGTTCTTCCACCGAAACCGCTTTTATTACAAACTCGCAGAACTTTTTAATTGTTGCTTAAAATTTTAGATCATTTCTCATACCACAATATTATCTGCACAGTGACCTACTTTTCTCATCTTGTTTTTTGCAGTAAAAATGCGACGTTTTACTATCTCCAAAAATACTCAACCTACGATCTCTTTTCTAAAAAGTGACAGTCCTTTGAAATCAAAGAATTAACTAAATTCTTGATTCTCCGAGTTCCTTAATCCTTGATTCTAGATTGTAAATTCAAGATTGCAATAGAGCTGACTAAATTGCAAAAAAGTGATTTTTAGTGCGACCACTATGCAACTTCGTTTTACGCGCCAGCTCAACTGATGTTGCATCTCATTAAATTTTTCTTTTATCTGTCCGCCTTGGCGTTTATTTTCGAACGGCTTAACGAAATTAAATAAAATTAATTTGAGCTGTAGATTGTTCCACAAATTTGTAGCTGAGCGCAAGTTATTTCAGATCTAGATTTTGCGTATTTCTCGATATATCAACCGTTGAAGTTTTAAGCATTGTCATTAAAACGGAAAATTCAAATATGGCGTCTCCACTTGACCAAAATGGCGCTGAACATTCGAGCGCCAATCACGGGCTACCTTTGAGACCAGCGACATTTTCCACACTAGATCCCGAATTTTTAATTAGTATTCGATCTCAGAGTACTATTTCGCAAAATGTATTTTTGTGATCAGTAGATTAGATATTTAAATTGCCAACCGTTTTTTTCTAATCACACCCAAAACAGAGTTTTAAAAATGATTAGAAAAATATTTTTGCTGCCCTGACGGGGACAGCCGAGCGAAGCGGGCTATTTCTCTAGTTAGGTTCTCTAGTAAAGGACTAGTTACACTGGCCAAACGAACGCAAGGTGCGTTTAGACATTGAACAGAATCGCCCGTGCTTCGACAAAAGAACACGAAGCGCTCTCGAATGATAATTCGTCCATCTCAATTGTGCTCAAAATGTTCAATTGTGCTCGAGAGAGTACGTTCTACTTTTAATAAGATTCGAGCACGTGACTTGTATCGCTCGCGATGGACCCGATCTCAAAGAACAATTTGCCCCAATCTCAAACACAATTGAAAATCTCTCAGGCAACTTGAAGCATGCTCACAGTGTAAATAGGATATTAGCTGAATTTCCAAGCGCCTATGTTCGGTATCGTAGTGAAAAATAACTGACGATCGTTTTTTAAAAAATGTTTATAAAACAGACTAACAAATAAACAAACATCAAGTCCAATGTCAGTTGCTCCCATCCCTCTTAAGAATCACTTTGAGCGCCCTTCTTTTGGTCTTGGTCTGCTCCGTCTGGCCGTGGGATTTTATTGAGCCCTGGTTTTCAGCTGCGACCTTGCTATTTAATGTCTCCAGCGGCTAGGGAGAGAAAAGAAGGGGAGGGTTGCTTCAAGGCACGTCCTCTACATCACCCCTTTCTGCTGGTCTTCCCAACATCCATGTCTAGTTCTCCTCATGTTGCTTGCTGTGTTGTCGAAGCCCTGTGCCATGCGGCATAAATTGCAGCAATCCGGAAAGACGCCATGCAGAAAATTTGTTTGGTGGAGGGGCTCACCAAAAGTGGTGGCACGAAAAATCACTTATCTGATAATAATATTGTTATTATAAAAATCGATAAACAATCAAATTGAAACATGCAATCTCAAAAGCATGTAAAGGAATACAACTCATATGAGAGCAACATGAATATTGTTAATTGGGGGTTCAATCTTAAGGCGACATCTTGAATTCCAATTTATCTTATCAAAAACTAATCATCATAAATTATAATGCAAATGCATGAATATAAATAAAAGAATCACAACATTAAGTCCAGACAAACTGCTGTCTAAGCCTCCTGGTGGTAAAATGTGAAACCCCAGGGAATTGTCATCAAGGGATTTTTAATTAGCATGGCAATCGTTCAAATTGGTTATTTAAATTTAAAATTTAAATGGCTGGATTTTATAATTGTGAATTTATAGTGAATGTCCCATTGATTTGGTAATTGCCACAGTCTTGCAGAAGTTCGAGTATATTGGGCTTCCATCGCCATGCGGCGCTGTGATCGACGCGTGCCGCCATTTTTAGTCTTTTGCAGATTGATATGAATCATACGGCGGCGACTGGCAATTTTTTAGTTTTTATAGCCAAATTTCTACTTGTCTGCCGTCATAAACAACATCGCTGGTGGCGCCACCTGTAACCAGTAATTTAACTTCATTGCTGCAGTCTTGACTCCACCCTCCGACCCTCCCCCTCGATCACCAACTTCCGGAAGTCCTTCTCACGACTTTGACATTGTGCGCGCAGACTTTAAAAATGGCCTCTCACAAAAACTCCGAAACTTGTTCGTCGCTATCAAGTCGCTTGTAATATCTATGCGTCGGGCGATGAAAGAGGAGAAAAAACTGGGCGATTCATTTTGCATGTTTTCTTTTGCAAAGTACGCCAAGATTTTTTTCTTCTTTCCAAACAGCTTCCTTGTAATCTTATATTTTGCATCAATCCCATTCCAAATGCCATTGTTTTGCAAAGTGGACGCAACCCGAAAACAGAAAATGTTTCGACTAGCTTTCAAACTTCCATTCTTGGAATATTTAAAGAATGGAAAGGTCTAGAATGGAAAGGTCTAAAGTTGACCAGTCCCAAGTATGGCGTAGGAGAACACCGAAAACGTAAGTTTCATCATTTGCTCACTAGAGGCGTCGCAGTCAGCGGCCACCTGACGTACGCCACTAGTGGCATCACTATAGCGGCGGGTTCTAACCTGACAATTCTTTGGCCAGCTCCAATCCAACGAATTGTAAAATAGTTGAAGCATAGATCACATCGAATTTGAAATCGTTTTTTTCGAGTCGTCCATCGTAACGTCATTCATCAGAATCGACACAGATGACGCCATTTTACCAAGACGCCTGACTCGCGCACAAAAATGGGCTACCTTTACTCTAGACTTTATCGAATCGATTCGATTTCATTTGATTTTATGCAATGCGTAACTGAAATAATATCTAAATAAATAACACTTAGGTACTTCTTCCGACTGCAATTATTATAATTACAGAATATTATATAATATGAGGTTCCACGTTCCAAACCCGGCATTTCTCCTCGGAACATTGTCCGCGGATGGTGCGGATGTTGCGGCGAGTGAACGGATACACCTATCGTCATCCCAGTCGTTAGTGGGTTAGTTCACTCGAACGTAATATTTAAATTTTGATGGAGTCCAATGGATATGCCACGGCACGTCCGTCCCCACCCATCTCGTGTCGTCTTTCCCACCACTTTTCCGCCGAATATTTGACTGGAGTCCAATTTGCATAATTTCGCAACGGCCAAGACAAGCGTCACCCTCCTCCCCTCCACCGTCCCGCCATCTCTTCGTTTATAGGCTCAAGATTCCATTTCCTTTTTACTTGTTAAGAGAAGTCTGTCTACTACATAGAGAGAGAAGAGAGAGAGAGAGAGCAGCCATTTGCAAGACACTCGTGTAATTTCTACATGTTGCAAGGCATACATCTAATACTTGTAAAAACTGTTTACGGTCCATGTTCCAGAAAAAGTCGAGTCTTTTTCAAGGGCTTCGCAAGATGTTCCGGATATCGTGAGCTTACCATGAACTTTCCAGGAATTAAAGGCAACGTGTTGAAACTGATGGCGAATTTGTTCCGATTAAGCTTTATTCTTTCTGCGCACAAATGTACACCTTTGTCTTTTATTCCTGGAAAGTTCATGGTAAGATCACGATTCACTTAGTTTTTGCTTTAAATTTAACTGAAGCACTCAGTGTTGCAACCATTCAATGTATCCAACGCTCCGAATGGTTAATTAGGATTTGATGGTGGATTTCAGTGCAATTGTAGGCAGCGAATGAAATGTACGCCACCTAGTGGCGAAGAGCAGCCCCGACAATTCAACTCGATTCAATCATTATTTTTGTTATTATTTTTTAATTAATTTTTTTAACATCTACTTCCCCGGGTTGGTGCCATTGCTTGCATGTTCATAAAACTATTGGCGTCATTGGTTGCTACCGGTAAAGCGCCTCCAGCGACGGCCAACTGATTTCATCAGCGCCATCTATAGAAATAATTCATGCGAGGAGAAGCTACAACATCTGTTTTAAGAATGGACTAAAAAAGGTTATGCCAATTACGACTGGGAGCGATTTATCGTTTTCTTCGAATTTCATAATGCCGTGTTTGGTCTAGCGAAATTAATCTTAGTATTCAGACGCGCACATATTTAACTGTCGTCTTTGCGGCCCGCTGCACACTAAATGATGCATTTATCCAATTAGTCATGAAGACATTAAATCGTTGGGGATTATAACTGTTACATTCAGCGCACCACGATACACGAGGTGCAGACATATGAAAATATTTAGCTAAATTAGACTGGGTCGGTGGATTACATTTCATATTTTGGCAGGTGTCGCCTTGAGTGGCGCTTAGTTCACCAGATCTCATTTCGCAACCAGGGGCGCTGGAAACGCTTATTGGATGGCAGTGAGAAATATATCAATAGTACTATGATAACAGCAGGATTTGACTGATTCTATGAAACGCTGATGAAAAGAGAAATATTTTATTTCAAATAATAAAGTTGCTTAGATGTTCAGCTACAGCTGTAGACTTGAGTGGCCAAGAGACGACAAAGTAAAATATATTTTGTCATATCTTTGAGAAATGTTGACGGATTCTCTTGAAACTTGGAATGCATGATTTTATCATCGTCTTGTTTTCAAATTCCTCTAGCACAGGGGGCGCTGCAGTACTGCATCCATTTAATTCGTGCGTTCCAAAATGCTGCTCAATAAACATGGTCTAACCGTACGTGTGAATATTATCTTTATGGGAAACACTGCTAGGCAATTTTTTAAAAGATAAATATGACCGAAATATGACGAATATTATTAGTTAGTAATAGACAACGAAATCTGGCTCCGACAAAATATATTTTGGCCATTCTGTACATTGTACGAGTCGTTTCTAAATGGGTTAGCATTGCGATTTCTTTTCACCAAACGGTTCATTACTGAAAACTGAAACAGTTAAACAGAAAACTGAAACTGTTTCAGTTACTGAAACTACTGAATTTTTAAAACTCATTATAGCAATCAAAAGTTCAAAAGAACACGTCAATTTGGATACGGTTAAATAAATGTAAATAACAGACAGGTAGCATAAGTTTACTGTAGATGATAATTAGCAATCCATTCCAATTTTCGCTGATTATGACAAAGAGTTGCGTGCTCAGTCAACAAGATTCTATCAAATATCAAAATAATCGTATTTTACTGTAACTTTTGGATTGAGCTGCTACGCTATCTAGTTTTGTGCTTTCATCATAGCAAATTTAAACTTCAACTAACGTAATCTTCAGATAAGTACCTTGCTTGTGAAGCCATTTCGCTCGCTTTATTTTAATAATGATCGTATATTTCGTACTTTTATCCGAGAAAATGGCAGTTTGTTGCACATGTACTAAATTACATGTGAGTGAAACACAGGCAATTGAGCATATACAGAGTAACTGTTCCGGTTCCATCTGTGTGCTGGATGCGGCCGCATTTTGGAGCCAAGGTCTGGTTCCGGCGACCAAATTGGCGACCAACGACGGGTCCCCCTCATTTGCATAATGCGGAATCCGCGGTCCACTAACGACAATAGCGTACAGAGCGACAAGGACAACGTGAGCGCAGAGACAGTGGAGGCTAATGACGACTGGCACTGACTTAATTCGCGTCAATCCACTATTTCATATTTGTTGTTCCGCTTCACTGTTTGCTTCAATGCTCCGTGTTGAGAGATTAGGCGGCCATCTTTGACATTCGGCCGTTGGTTTACATGCCCCGCAGAAAGGAGAAGAAAATTTATTCAGAATGATAATAGGAATGTTTTATGCGAAAAAGGTCGAACAATAACATCAATGCAAATTTGAGTGTACTTCGGACTCGTCATCAGCGGAAATAACCCATAACATTAAATGGCTTTTATCGGTCACTGCGAAAGTTATGGCCCAACAACTATAAAAATTGGTTCAAAAAATGATTGCCTCCACAACAAGCAGCCACAAAATATTTTATATCCTTAATTATCCAATTTTTCAAATTTGCCAAATAGTAATTTTTAATTAGATAATTTTTTAATGTACTATTTTGGTGGTTGGAACATCCAATGACAGCGACAAGATGGCCGCTTCATCCCGAAACGCGACAACGAGCAACAAATCTGTCCCGCTTCACTACAGAAAAAGTTGAATGCGAGTAACCGATTCCGTTTTCCTAGGTGATTTATGGGAAATATCACATTCCGAAGAAAAAGTCACGGATAGCTTAATCCCAATGACCGAACTATTCATAACAAACTATTTTTAAACAATCCTTTGATTGGCCAGCAATGATACCGCATTTTCTTACACACACACGCACCCTTCAACCAGGTCTACATTGGATGCGGGCAATTTGAAGCCCAGATCGGCACAACGCCAACACCGAAGAAGGAGTGAGCTCCCGCGCCAAAGGTCACGCCATCGCGATCTGCATGAACCAAATTAAAGTCAACTTTAGCGGCGCGGTTGCGAAGCAAATCGCTGCCTGGCTGTGTATCAAATTATTCAGTAAGACTCTCTCTCTGATCTAAGCAGCAGAACTCCTCAGCATTGAAGTTTCACTCGACAATGGCACATAGAAGTTTTACTCGTACATAGTTCAAGAGAACAACTGCGACCTCGAAAGCAAAGTTTGCACAATTCACTAAATCTAACGCACTCTGAGGCGCGAATACGCATGCATCAGGAGGCCATTTAAAGAAACACATTTCGAACGATTAAAATAAATTAGTCTGCGCTGCTTAGCATTTTAATGAACATAATGACGAAAAAACATAATTTGATCTACGCTTATTATTTTGGGCAACACCAAAAGATCACATTTCGAATAACGGAAACCCATTTTATAGCAAGAAAAGAATAGATTCTCGAAGCAAGATATATATATATATATATATATAAAACGACATAATGGCAAAACGCTACTAGCGGTGCCAATTGGAACCTGCAACCATCTGTCGAAATAACGAAATCAGTGCCACCTTTTTGATAAAGCGCAGTGCCCATAGCGGGAGTAACGAGCAAGTGAGAAAGAATGAGGGCAGCCGGATTATTGTTAAATTGGATAGCACCGGTGTCTTACACGAAGCCGCATTCGGGGGTTGCTTCTCAAAGCGCTCGTTATAGTCGCGTACAGGGTGACACGAAAGTAATGACCGCACCAACTTTACTACAGATGCAGGTTTCAGAGCAATTTCAAATAGGACCAAGACCTTTCGCGTTGTAAAAAAATTGCTGCCATCTCACTGCATCTCAGGAATGACACTGCTTTTGAAAATAACGAAATTCTTTAAATTATTTCGAAACTTTCGTCGACCCCTTTCAAAAACGATAATTGATGGACAAGTGTTCCCATATTTTTTTCGAGTAGAACTGGGTTCTGTGAATCTGTATTCTGAGAATTATTTTGTTAACTGCTCTGAATCCCCAAGGCTGATGACTATATAATTTACGAGACAAGGAACTGGCACGATTTCATGTTGGTTTTAGACTATCTTCCGCTGTTAATTAAATAATTAATATAAACCTACAAATCCATTTAATAGGCATGCGAGATAAGTATCGCTCACTTTTAATAAAATATATTTGATTTTTGAAACGAAATCTTTATCAGCTAAGGCTCTATATACGGTTTGACCCACATTCACAGAAGAAAATCCACACAAAAGTGGGACACCACCGAAAATGAATTTCTTCACAATCATCAATAATAATTCAATAACAAATCGGTGGCAGCACATTTGTCGGAGACCGCCGAGTTGTCAGCTACGTTTTACCCCATTTTTATCCCCGATTTCCATCTTCTTATAATATGATTTGGCACCACGTCCGCCTAACGCAGCCACCATTAGCCATCATTTTTTATATTTATACATAACGACCCACCTCCCTCCCACACTTCGCTTATTTAAGAAGGTCGCTGAGCCCGTATAAGCAATTAGGCCGTTGATTGATTGAGGTCGCGGTTTTGGCGCGCGCAGATAAATATCTTGGACCCCCTGCCCCTCCTGACACCATCCTTTACACCCCCTTCCATTCCCGTTTCCGTTTATTTCAGTCCTTCTGCGCCGCCATTCCTCAATCATCGTCCGCCTTTTTATTTCTTATGAATCCCGACAGTTTGCCGACCGTCTTGACTGCAACACACACACACACAACCGTCTGTCCTCATGAGACCCACGCATCAAATCAATATTAAGTATGTGAGTCTGATCTTGGTTCAACCGGAAGTGCCGCCATTTCAAGTGCGCGACGAAGTCCAGGTCTGGCCAGTATCAGACGGGCGGACGTTTAGCAGACGTCGAATCTCGGATGTGCCAATGCAGACCAGGCATCGGTCATCCGTCACAAGGTGGCGCTGTCATATGTCTGAATTTACAATTGGAAATTCGGATGACAAAAAACTCCACAAGCGGAGAAACTTACGTGGTTAGGCAACACTTCACTTGCCAATGAACTTTGGCCTGAACTCTCAATGCCGCATTACAAGTAACGTGTGGGTTGTTATTCTCGATGTCAATTGGTATCATCAACAAGGAGGTCTCAAGAGGTCCCTTTTATTTTTGTTATACACAACTGTATATTATTGATGCACTTTCCTTGTAGGACGAATTAATGGTGGCGATCTTTCGTAATAAGTTACGTTGACTTAAAAGGTTTGTGTCACTCGTTAACCTACTAAAGTCCAAAATAATTTGCGTTAACTTTATAAAATCATGTTATTATTTCTCGTAACACAACTAACTAAATTCGAGTTTTGCTGAGAAATGGTATAATACGTTTTTGCTCTTTCGCACACTAATTTTAGGAATAGCATCCATAAATATTTTCTTTTAAAGAATTTCAACGCTGAAATCGTGAAATTAAAAAGAAAAGTACTAGGTTTGAAAATGCCACGAATTGAAACTCTTTAGAAGATTGTGTGTATGGTAAACAATGTTGTGGAATGGATGAATATACAGGAGTAATTAAGGAATAATTTAAAGGAAGTGGGTCACGATTGGCTACAATAAGTTTACGTCAGTCGGAAAAGCTGCGTCTTTGTGTGAGGTAGAATTATTAGTCTCGCGGAAATCCAGAGTGTCTCGCAATGAGAACATGAGGCCGCCCCATCAGGACTGAAATTTATAGAGATTTGTGTTTTGTTGCCAGCGAAGCAAACAAACGAATGAGATATGGAAGAGGAACTGATTTTTATTCGCGTTGTGGGGCAAGGAAATGTTTTTTTTAGAGAAAAAAAAGCGAAAACCTCTTCGTTGTACACGGAATAGAACCAGCGTACCGAAACGACTCGGGAGTTGCAAAAATAGAAAAGGAATTAGGGTGGTGATGGTGGTGGACAATAGGAGGGGCTCAAGACAGATTTGTACGCGTTCTATCCGGTTGTCATTTGTATTGCCGTGGGAAATATTTCCACGCAGGCATCATCAGGGTGTACATTCTGCATTCAGAATTTCTTTCATCTTGAGATGACATTACAGGAAAAGAGATATATAAATCAGTATAAGAATGTGGAACATTCCTTCTAAAATTTTGTGCAACGCAGTGGAATTTCTATCTTGTGACTTATTACAGAAACATGATTCTAAAATGTCGAAGTCGTTGCGCCTACAAGAATAATTCATCGATTTAAGATGAAGGCTTTTTGACTACTTCTATTATTTTTATTTCGTAGACACGTGGCTAAAAGTCATATTTCAAGAAATTACTAGTGGTCATGGGATCTCAAGAGCAAATAGTTGGAGAAATCCGCGCTACGTACAGCTTAAACCTAAGACAAATGGAATAACGCAACCTTGAAATATGATTTACCGAAAGGAAATATGATTTATATCTGCAATGGCAACACCTGCAACTAAATTACCTCTATGAGAGCGAGATGCAATTCCTGTAGAGAAGGTCTGAAGGTTTACATTAGCAAGAAGAAAAAAACCGATTTGTCGACCTCCTGCTGCCTTCGTTCGTTCGACTAACGATAGTTTTATATTTTGTTTCGTATATACATTTCGTATATATATATATATTGTATATTTTTTTTCTTGGACCAGATGGTAGCTGCCTGCAGCGATATAGCGTTTTTCATATTGTCAGTGTGCAGTGGCACTGCGCTTTAACACTAGACGGCATTGGTCTAATTTTTTCTTCGAATACCACATCGAAGCATTGGGGGAGTGCCGTTGCTAAAGCATCTTAACTTTCAGAACATCTTAATTCTAGGCGGTTGCCTCCCATTTTAGGCATGTAATTGCAGGTCTCGCCGTTATTGGCGACAATAACAGTAACGCAGTTTTTCAAAGAATAGGAAATACTGTAAGAACTATAATTTGTTACATGTCCGTAAGTTATTTCCGAGTAAATCAAACAATAACTCAATCCATCTAATAAATAGCATTAATAAAAGATTTGTAGTTATTATTGTTTTACATAATTTTATATAATGATTTTTTCATCTAAGTTTTTATTTTATATCACGATCTGCGTTTTCTTGATTTGTCGTTATAATACAGAGCGTACATTTGCAGCGAAGATATATTTTTATTAGAAAATAATGAATATAGTTATTACTCTAAATTGTCGATATATTTTCTCTCATATGGGGTATTGCCACACCACTGGGTACCCTGGGCACGTTTATGCGGCATTTAGACCAGAGGATCTTCGTCGCATGAGACAAAAAAACAGTCGCATTCCGGTAAAAACCGAAACATCGCATACTCGAGGAGCGGCTCCTATGTGTTTTTTTCGCTCCTAACACGAATAGAAAATTTCTTATTCTGAAGGAAGCGTCGCATGGCCCGTCATGGGATCCATTTTCACTGAACGAAATTAAGCGCAATCACATGAGCGTGCATTAGCATGAGCGGCAATGGCACGACGAAAACGCGCCACAGTAGCGCTCTCAGAGCCAAGTAGTGCGCTCAGCGCCAAGCCAAAATAGAGCGCGCTCAGGGTCAGCGTCATTTTAGCGTTGGGGTGTTGATGGATCCCTCTCGCTCGAAAAAAACCGGATCCTTATATGTAAATGCAAAATATCGTATGAGCGTTGGTCGCAAGGGATGGGAGCACGCTCTCACTCCCGCGACCCCGAAAAGATCCCCACCCATGCGACCAAGATCCTCCGGTCTAAATGGCCTACGATAGTCCAAAAAAATGAATATCATCGACAGTTTTCTCCTCAGATTATCAAACTACGAACTAACCGATTCTTTGGAAACGCCACCTGAGGATAACAATATCTGTTATGAATAAAGGGACTAGCTAATGAAAAGAACAAAAATCAATGTTTAAACATACCGAATTTATTTAAAAAAATTTGTGTACCGTTTACCTCTACCATTTCTGTAGCCCTTTCAAAATACCGGCGTCAAAGCGCTTATATTTTCAATGCATCCTTGGAACTTGACCAAATACATACACATTACTGGCACCTAGCTGGGGTTTCGATCTCGATACAGCGTCCTTTCGGCCTACTTGTTATTCCCAGCCACGTTCTCTTTTTCCCCCGCCAAACTCATTTGCGTTTTTCAATCGAATCGAACTTCGCCCGGCTTCCATACACAATCCATTAGAGACTACTTAGTAACGCTTTCTCTATTTCTGCACTTACTTGACTCCAGAAAATCTTGTCCCGTTTTTTCTCCCGCTATAGGTGAGTTTTTCGAGTAGCGCTTCTCTGCGTACGTGAACCCATCGACACTGTCGTTAGACGCTCGTGTGGTTTTTTTTCTTTACAACTAACTTCCGTTGCAGGTTCCGTTGCGGCCACTCGAGAGAATTGTTGGAGTTATATATTTTTCTCCCCATCCCCCATATCCTCTTATGCGCCTTACAAAAACACCCGAGCTCTTGTGTATAGAAGAGCGCTGCGTTTGTTTTCATTTCTTGCTAAGCTTTTTTGGTCGCGTTCTCGAATATAAAATCAAGGCAGGTTGTGCATTTTGGTTTCTCAAATTTGATTCTCAACATCAAAATACGTCATCTGCGCATGCGCACAATTCCACTCAATCGATGGTTTTGAGGGAAAAGTGCATTTTCGTCATGAGTTTGACATGAAATATCAAGCTGAGGAATCAACTTCGATTTATGGTGATGAATGATGATTCAGCTGTTTCAGTGAAATACAACTGGAATAATATTTACAAAAATGACATTCACTTGCCTCGCTAAACTCAATCATAATCTATGAAACTCACAAGTCTACTACATTTATTGTTTTTATACAAAAGCGCTTTTAAAAAGGGCCGCACAAAATCTCGACATTACCAAAAATCGCCGAATCAATCATAAAATCGACATAATCGAGTGGCTCGATATTATCGATGCAGACGATAATCATTTTACGAATTTACGGTAAAATTTGAAAAATTTGATCTTTAACTTGGTGATGACGAAAATAAGGTTTTCAGAAATCTCAGTTGAGAACTTGATTTTCTCAGAAGTTGCTCCGAAGTTGATTTTGATTTTGAGAATGACCAAAACGCAACCCCAGGCTTCCATTTCAATTGCATGACGGGCGATGAAAAGATCTGCAATACCGCTTAGAATAAGAGTGAGTTATCAGTTAAGTTTACACTGCCTTTTCAACAAAAGTACGAACAACTTGTCGAACAAATTGAGCTCACAATCGAATTACTATTTGATATCGCAATTTTTGGTGATGACGTCGCGAGTACGCGGGTGGCGACCGAAAATCGGACCATTGTCCGCACCTACATCCCAATATCCGGAATCAACGCGACGTAAAGTTCCAGCGTGCTTGCCTTATGATTTGTCGGAAAGTACATGTACGTGGACGCAAGATGTAAAGCGAAAACGTGTCTCCTCCGCCTACTACCCCTATTTTCAAAACGCACCCCCGAAAACCCATCTCATCTCTTCGCTTCGCCCATGGAGAGAGGTTTGAAAATTCATACAGACTTCTCCTTGAGTAGCTAGAGCGTGTTTACCTGCATTTTAATTTGCGGTAGCGTTCGGGGTGTTGCCTTGTTGGAAGGCAATTAAGGACGAACACTGCCTGGCGGTGAAATTAGCGACGCTCGTTGCCACCAGTAAGACACATTCACAATGCACTGCTACATACATTGTGAACGAATCGCGCCATTGAGTTAGCATCATTTTTATGCCTATGAAATGATTTAAAAATAAATATTCTTTCTGTCGTAATAATTGCGAAAATAATTTTACGAACACAAACAAATTTGTTGCCCTGCTCAATTCATGGAAAATTAATTTGTGGTAATTCACAAATTAATTCGCCCGGGATAATAAAACAAACGTAGTTCTTATTAAAAAAACATTTTCTTCATTGTGCACAAGTGGCCAGATTTTCAAAAAATATTTCATATTAAAAAGGTTGAGAGCGATACTTCGTTGACTGTTTAACTCGGAGCGCGCATCTGCAATATAATACCCAATCATTTCGCCATTTAATTTAAATATCGAATAAGAAAATATTTTTCTTAAGCGTTGAAGAATTTTAAATTGTATTGAAAGTATGTAATTACAAAAATGGTACATATTTTTAATATTATAATTGTGGTTCTGAATGAACTGCCGCTGGACCAAACATGAACTAAACATATTTTTAAGTATTTAATTTGACAGCGGCTGGATATTTCAACGCAGTCCGTCATCCGGATCAATGCTATTGCATTGATCCGGATGACGGTATTTTTTAATCTGGGCCCTTTGATGGCGTTTCAGAAAATCACTTAGTTCGTTGCAGAGATGGTAAATGATTTTTAGAACTGTCAAAAGTGCAATCAATATCCGCACGATGCAGTGGATCAACCGCAGACGACTGGACGATACAAACGGATTATTTGAAATTTACACACTAGAGATTTCATACTCACTCGCGCATTGCGCCAAAAAACGGGGCTCCATCGTGTGAATGGATCTTTGGACAAGTTGTCGCGGTATCTTCAATTGTGAACTGCCCTTGTCGCTTCTGATGTAACTTCTTAACTCTCAAGTTGTCTCCTAATGAATATTCCATCTTTGTAGCACCGCTGCACAACGCGATTACAGCTAATGTACTTTGGACGCTAAATTAGGTTCTGCAATGAGAAACAACTGAAAGCATAACAATGGTTCCGTCCAAGAAAATTGGGAAGCAAAAATATAACTTAATAATCATTGTGCCGTAGAGGACACGACAGCAACACCACCTACTATTGTGAATATTCATCTTACATTGCCTTAGTCGCCGGAGCAACACATTTTTTTCTTCGCTCCAAATTTGACATTTCAGTTGTTTGTCTCACACATGAATGAATTTCTGAAAATCCAGATTGGGTGGATTCTTGTTTGTTAGGAGAAAAATTCAATCAGATATGCGGTTTATGAGCTGGATACTTTTTCGATTGTTAGCTTTGGGGCATCGCAATGAGATCCCCAACTTATGAGCTGGATATTTTTGTTTTTTTGGAATTGATGAACACTGATCCATGGAAACGCCGTCTCCAGGGGAAACGTTTCCTGAGTTTCGTGAGACTGAGAGCGCAAAGACAAAAGTTAGAATGATTAAACCAATGCTATTTCCGGTGACGCTGTATGGATCTGAATACTTGCTCATTTCGAACGCATGAGGATGGATTCTTTTGATCTCTGGAGCTGGAGAGGGCTGCTCCGTTTACCATGGACAGGGAAGACAGGATGTTGAGGCTGCCCTACCGTGGCCATGTCATGCGAGCAGATACAACTATGGGAAAGGAAATTATGCCGGGTAAAGTTGAGAGTTGAAGAAAAACAGGATAGTGAATGGATGAGGGTTAGAGAGAGCTCAGGACTAAACCTGAAGGAACTAAGAGAGTACTCGATCTGAAACATTGAGTACTCGATCTGACACATTGAGTACTCGATCTGAAACATTGAGTACTCGATCTACACTCATCAGCGGTCGGAAACGGTTTGACGGCACCTAACGCACCCACATCCAACTGATTCTGTGGAATGCCACTAGAGGGCACTAATGAAATGTTGCACCTAGGTCACCAATGCGCTCGGTGTCTCAGGAACATTTGCTTTTCGTTCGGCCGTGTTCCGCTTCACCAAGAACGAAATTTGGGAAACAGATCATGATGCCTGGCAACCAATCTTCCCCCACTCGCAGTTCCATCGAGGAGAAGGTGTGTGTATTTATACATTTTTTCCCCTTCATTTTCGATAACAAGCAATGTTTTTTTTTTGTCTGACGCACCTCGCGTAAAACCACTTTCACCTTTGTCGGGATATCGCACGATAATACGTGCATACGTATGCGAGACCACGCTGCGAGGATCACTTTTAATCGCTCCAGTTTCGTGGTATTAACGCTGTTTTGTATTCCATGCCTAATGTTATGTGTATCG
Organism: Mycogona germanica; assembly: GCA_034698785.1. NCBI lineage: Eukaryota > Metazoa > Arthropoda > Diplopoda > Chordeumatida > Chordeumatidae > Mycogona > Mycogona germanica. Next base: position 1,916 of record JAQGBY010001814.1, on the reverse strand, counting down.
TACACGCAATAAGGTGCTTAGGCATGTTATTGGCATGTAAAATTTTACATGTGTACGATTCGGGTGTGTGCGGGGTTTTGTTTTTCGCAGAACTGACGACATAGACATTTTTCACTCGTTTGTCCCGACATGCCATCACAGTCGCATTGGCTGATGGAACCCGGCTCATGTCTCGGGTTTACCGTTTCTCTTCCCAAGAATTGGATGGAATAAATTTTAAGGAATGGTTTTCTGCTATTTATTCACGCATTTGACGTTTATCCCCCCTTCCCCTCCTCCGTCGCAATAGAAATGAGGGTACGTAGTTGTCAGTCGTCAATTCAAACATGAACGACCTATTTTATTTCTGTTCTTCGTCTTCATTTGAGGTTTTGGAGGTATATATATATATACGGACTGCCGTCAGCTATTTCCTAGGTTGGTGATGTTGGACTTTCGATTTTCTCTTTTTATGTAAATTGCTTTCCTGTTGTGGGGTTTTCAGTTTACTTTATTTGATCGCCTCTCCAGCTGCTCGCTTCAATTTTATTGAACCGTTCGACCTCATTCCGAAGCCATCGGTGACGTGGCCTGACGAGCAGTTAGCATAGCATTGACGTGTTATTACTTGTCCTGTCCAATTTCAATCGTCAATAAACGTACTGTACAAAAGCACTATATTGTTCAAAGAAAGTGTTAGCCGAACTTTTCTAACCTATTTTGTCGTGAGATCCCGGCTTTCAAATAAGTAGAATATCAAGTATGCAGGAACATTCGGAAAACGAGCCTGAATATTTTAAGACTAGATCAGCCTGACTGCTTGTTAAAGGTTCAATGTTAAATTGATGGACCTTTTGTGGAACCAGTTTGGAAGTCACTGGTGTATCCGTATCAATATATGGCTCAGTGTACAGAAACGACCGTTTAATTTGTGTTGAAATTTATACGACTGAAATCTGGGCAGTGCTATGTTGCATTGTTCATGTTATCCGCGAGAGTTAAGAAAAAAATGCAGTTACAATCGGATTGAAATTGGGACCCCCTCCATTAAGTTTCCGGTGGTTTGAATCTGAACGACGGCAACCTAGATTTCGCAATTGGCCCGAAGTGTGGCACTAAATTGCGTGCAGCTCGGCAACGAGGGATCGCGGGCCGCAAATCTGTCCCACCTCCTTCCCCCTAATCGAGTTTAGACAGTCTGTGTGGTCGGTCAAGAGTTGTCAACCAACGCTAACCAATTTTAAAAAATATGATATATCGTTAACTGTGCCATAGTGCCATAGTGCCAATTTTGTTCGCACGTAATTCGCGTTAGCCAACTTTCAAATATGCTTCATTTGAAAAGAAATATCCATTAACCTGTTCATTCGCGTTGATCGGGTGAGCGAGCAGCCAGCAACGACGGCACTGAGAGGGTGCGTTCAGAAAAAGGAATTCTGTTTTTGGCAGCATAAACAACAACGTTTTCACCATTCTCTGGTTCCTTTTTTATAAAAACTTTCTAAATGTCCATACTATGAATTCAATAACTTCGTACTGGGATCGTAGATGGTTCAAAATAAGGAAACGATCGATTGTTATACCACTTTCGATAGTTCTTAATTCTATAAAATGGCAATTTAAGGCAAATTGAATTAACTTAACAATACAGAATATTGGATTGCAGCATTTCGAATCCAGAACATCTTTAGCCTATTCATAATGATAATTCCATCCAGAAAGTGAGTCGAGCACATAATTTTAAATGTCGAATTTTTATCGTCCTCACCCATAAGAATTGAACTGAATTGAATTCTGCATCGTTCACTTAACACAGCATTGATCTGTCTAGGCGGCCGCGGATAATCCTATATTATAACCCTAAGAATTGGATTTTGGTGTTCGGAGCAAAATTTCAGAACGGCTCAATGAAATCGCATAAAAATGAACATACCGTA
>JAQGBY010001813.1:0-26695 GCA_034698785.1 Mycogona germanica | reverse complement strand
CCCGTCCTCACGCCATCCACACACCCGGGCTTCAAAGTAGCTGAATTACAGGAACACGCCACTGCTCCCACCCATCACACACCGCACAAAAATTGATATTTCAGCCATTCAGAATTATTAGTTCTGGAAAGTTATTCAAAAATTAACCAAAATACAAATATTGTTATTTCGGCAATTGATCAAATTAGGAATGCACTTGATTGATATCAGAACTCTCAAAATACGCGTCGCTTTTACCTTATATCACAAAGTGTCATGGCGCTTTGTTAAATATGCGTGACAGATTGTATTGCCTGTTGGCAAAGCGGCGTTTTGTTAATTATACTCGTACTATCGACTATCGATATTGAATATTTTGCTATTAATACTATCGATATCGCTATATTGATATCATCACTATCGATATTGAATATTGTGATACTGATAGTATTTTTATTATCGCTTATGACCTACCTATTCGTTATTTCAAGCCACTCATTCATTAACGTTCACTAAAATTATCTGATATATTTGTTAAGAAGGTCCATTTTTCCGGTAATTTTGCCTAGTCCAGGCATAGTATTAACTACCTAGGTAGGGATCTTTAACGTGTACCTGAAATCTTACAGGCACGGGTCCCACGGTTTTATTTCCATTCCGAAGGAAGGCGTGAGTAATAATATCTCTCGCCCAAAAAATTCCGATGGTCTCTGTCGGGAATCGAACCCGCGATCACGGGAATAGCAGTTCGACACTAAACATTGCGCCACACGAACCCCTCACTATCGAATGTCAATCTTTCGGACTTTGCTGCAAATTGGATTAATGATGGGCATCGTTTTATGTGTCCTCTTGCGTATATTTTGATATATGACACATATAAGAAAAGCACATTAGTCATACAAGATTAGTGTTCCTTTGACTTTAAAGTGTCAGACAAGAAATAACCATGTTTGGTTACTTCGAACAACTTAGGTTCTACATACTATTATGTCAAGATATGCAGCATAACGTAATCTATGTTGACGTGAACAAGATTAAACTCGTAGGTGCACTTGGAAAATATTTCAAATTGTTGCGCTAAGAATAAGTTCTAAAAAATTGCGTCTCCCTACCTGAACACAGGTTTCAATAAGGAATGGGTTTCCCTGTGTATATATTTTTAATTTTTTTAGAAGTTATGTTGTGAAATAATTCCGTCAGAACATCCGATATCGTAATCCGCCACCATGACACTTTGTATTACCAGGCCATGCGGGACTTACATATGCAGCGCTGATAATATTGCCACGCATGCACGGCAATTTCTAATCGTATAAATTCAAAAAAATTATGATCAGTGGAATTGGATTGATTTGTGATTAATTTTGTACTATTTGGGGGGTGCTTATTATTATTATTGGCACATGCATTATTAATGCAATTGCTGAAATAGCAATTTTTGTGTGAGGTTTCATGGGTGGGAGCAGTGGCGTGTTCCTGTAATTCAGCTACTTTGAAGCCCGGGTGTGTGGATGGCGTGAGGACGGGAGTCCTGCTGGGTGCCTGCCTATGTTGATCGGGCGTCCGACTAAGCTCGGCATCGATATGGATGTCCCGACGGAGGTTGGGGTGACCAGGTCGACTTCTAAGGAGAGACGCACTGGGTCAGGGCGGAAACGCAGCAGCCAAAAGTCTCCGTGTGGAGCAGTAGTGGGATCGCGCCTGTGAGTAGGCAGCTCTCAGCAGCCCGTTCAAAAGCGTCAGACACATTACCTTTTTAGATAATCTAAAAAGGCAATGTACAATAATGGAGTTTGCCTGTATTTTGCAGAATTGTTGTTCCGTTCATTTATTTAGCACCCAATGCTATATTTTATAAACTAGCATTCTGCTAACGAATAACTTTGTTTTCAAATTGCACAAATGTTTTAATACTCAACAGTTCATAGAGGTGGACTCATGAATACTTTATCTGAATCGTACGTTCGCGTTTTAAAACTATTGCTATATCGGTGGTAGTCATGAAATATGATGTTCCCACGACGTCAAAATTTCAACCAAAAAAAAAATCCGTATCCGTGTCAATATTGCATATCGAGTTCATGAATCGTTTCCCTTTTGTTCACGAGACAAATAATCACAAATTAGGGCAAACACTGTGGGACATTTTTCCTGGAAGGGGGCAAAGGTGAAATAAAAATGCGCGCCTGTCAGCCCGATCGATTGCGCTAAGCTTTTTTTCCTTCTTCGTTGTACGTAGGTCATATGGCATTCCCTCCTATAATTGGTCTGTCATGTGTTTTGACCGATATCTAGGAAGTCTATCTAAACTGGCCGCGGACAATGCGTGGGCAGTCACGGCGCGGTTTTTAATACAGTTCCGCCACGTGTCGCTGTACGTTACTTCCTGTGGTGTTTTTGCGTGCAGCGGTGTTTTTATGACCAAATGCCACGTGCCGATCGACACGTGCGAACCGGAGTGAGTTCACCCCTCTATAGTTTATATGTGAATTATTAGGGGTTGGGGAACGGTATGACGGGGGAAAGGAGGGCTGACATCCTGCGGGGTTTTCAGAGCATTTTCCCTTCCAATCCATTTCAATCAAACACGAACTGAAACTAAACTGAATCACATTCGTTGAATTTGTATTCATTTTTTTACATAGTTTAAAATCGACGGATAGTTAGTTTCAGCAATTGTGAGCTTTGAAAATATATCAACAGACTACAGACTAAAATTTAAATGGCTGTAGAAACCATTTTAGAAAATTATTTTTCCAAAGATATCAGATCTGTCAATTTTAGTTTTAAAATTAGTGAGTCGGACCTACCACTGCAAATAATTATTTCGCTAAAATATCCCATTTCAAATTTCGGGGATGACCGGTCGCTTTGTGGCTTTATTGATATTAGTTCCACAATTAGCCGCTTTGTGGCAGCACTGTTCAGCAGTCACCCTGGTGAGCTATGCAGGAAAGTATCAGGAGGAGCTTTGTGAGGGCTCCGTTGCAAATTGTTCCGCCAGGTGGCAGCACCAATCACGTCGCAAGTGCGCCAATCATTCCCGCGCAAATTTAAAACAATCCATTATTTTCAGTAACCGTAACAACTAGGCTTAAGTAGCTCGGAAATTAAAAATCAGAACAAAATATTTGCTTTTATGACTACCACTTTGAAATAATATGAATAAAAAGATAAAAGGGTCAATTACGGGTCCCTGATAGAAACAAACAAAATAACTTCAAAGGATAATTTCTCTTGACACGTTTTCTTATCACATATTGTGAACCATTTGGCGAAACGAAACAACGTAATTTTAAATATTTTTATTCTATAATTTATGTGGCTATGCCTAGTGGTATACATGTGCCGATTGAATAAAAACACACGAAACATTTTATTCAGATTAAGCTGATATTGCCAAAAATAGAAGGCACGTCACAAACAATCAAGCATATCTGGAAAGACGACGTGGTAAACTTACTCAGGGTGTTCACATAATACGTATATCCACCCAGAATTCATTCGTAATCTAACGAACTTAAGTAATTCGAATTTATTAATAATTCATTCATAATTCGTAACATTGAACGGTATTAAGTTTAAATTTAAAACAACTCGGATATCAACCTAAAATAAAATAATTATCTATATTCAACACATCGAAATGAAGTTTGTATAATTGACTTTTAGACCACAATGAAAAATAATTTCCAGACAAAGTCTTTCAGATTGCGTTTAGCGTTTCATGGGGAAGTATTACGTGAACGAAGACTAGTACATATCAATATTATTTGCTCGAAGACATGTTTTATTGACTTACTCGTTATCGGTAAAACAAGCTCATTTGTGCAAGTTTAAATGTCAAGGTGCAAAAAATAAAAGTTTATTAATCGTAAGCCAACACTCTTAATAATTTGAAACGAGAAGAGAACACTGCAATTTGGATGTCTATTAACTTAAAGAAAAATCAAACATGGCTACAGTTTATCGATAAGATTCGGATTCCATAATGAATGTTAATGTTCTTCGCATGAATAGTACGATAAACATAAGAAATACAAATCGATAAATAACGTCTTAATATATTAATTATTTATAAGTGAACGGAAATGATCAGCCTATTTTATTAATCTTAGTCACGTGACGAACGTGCTTGTTAAAACTAATGATTCATAAAATACTTCATCGTGGTGATGTCATTTGATGCAATTAGATTCCAAACCAACATAACAAAATGTACAGATTCTATATAGTAAATACAATGAATATACAATAATTTCAAATCCAAACTATAAGAACACAATTTACACGCTATAGCTACAGGAATTTATTTACGAGCTGCGATCAACTGATTCGCCATTTCACGAGTCTCATTGACACACACAAGTACACTAAATATTCAAAATAACAATTATGACTTCTTCTAATCTACATTTATTGAGCAAGTCAAAGCTTCATTTATAATATACTAATAGCTGCGTCCACATTAATGCTTGACGCTAAGAGCCTGTACACGTACGTCACTGCCTGTGACTGTCGGTGACAATTATGGAAATGCTAACTTTTGGTTTCGGTTGCGACTGGGGAAGGGCATCTTAATGGTTTAGGCATGACAGCACAAAATGGGCGATATTTCATAAACAGTAAACAAAATTTAAATTGTTCTATAATTTTGGTCGCTGATTTCAATATGGGGAAAACTGGAAGTGTTCATTCAAGACGAACAAAATATTTGTTCCTGAAAACGTATAAAAATCATATTTTTGGTTTAAATATTAAATGCAAATCGTAATATAATTTGGTTCGATTCTGAGTTGCCATTCCCATTTGCTCCTATAACATACCGTCAACGATAAGTCAACAGTCTCAAGACATTAACGTGTCCTAGCCTAAACCCTAAAGGTTAATTCAATTCCATAGATCGACTACATCAGTCCAAATTTCATTCCTCTTAAGAATTTTAACCGGATCGTACACTACATTAATATACAAAAGTTCACGAACGAAGCGGACGAACAACACCTAATCAGAAATATTTCAATACGATCTGAGATGCGAACAAGTACATCAACTTACAATTGCACGAATCCTTTTCGCAATCATCGCAGAACTTATAACTACAATTATAAATTACAACTAACAATTTTTCTCTCCAAAAATCTGACATCGAAGTCACGTGTACGTCAATTAGACGTACACAAATTTGCATAGACAAAGTTGGATCATTTTCTGCGACGTTATCTAAAAGAAAAATGGACAAATAAGCTCTTATGAAAAAAAACTAATCTATTTTCCTAAGTTACGTGCACGTACTGTATGCAAGAAACATTCCAAACTTTGTTTTTTAGTTACATGTAGAAATTGTCAGTCAAATATGTACTCTATGTTAACTAAATTTTTCGCATCAAATTAATTAAAATGATATTAAAGTTATAAAATCAGACGAGAGACGAAACAGTCCAAAATACGGGACACTGAGCTTAACATTAAAAAAAAAATTAGTTAATCTTAAAACTTTAAAATTGAAATAGTGTGCAGATATGTTGGAAATCGCTACCAGTTCCCCAATGGAGAAACATATGCGTCGATATATAATATCTCTAATAACTAGGGGAAAAATTAACTTCTGACGCCAGAAGAGCACCACTCCCTTGGAGACCGGTAATTCACTGTCGATAAGACGTAAAACTTAGCATTGTTTCTTCTCTAAAATTGCAATAAACTGTACGACTTTTAAAAAATCACCCTAAAGCATTACTTAGAATGGAGATTTTTAGGACGCTTGATTCCCTAAATACAGTATTATTCACGAATGACTACAGTACTGCTTGGAGAGATCTACTGGCATTCTTGCTACTCGTTCAACCGATCTTGGAAGCCACCATTTTATTAAGACTAATGCTATGCAAGTTTAGCTAATGTTAAATTTATATTTTATATATTTATAAGATTTTGTTCAACCGAATTTTCTGTATTTCATAAATTCGTTGATTCAGCGAGTTGTGACGACTCTTTTAAGGTCTTTACGTTCAATTTTTAACTATGAAATTTTAGGTGTATCCAAACTTCTGTCTAAACATAATAAAACTGTACCAATATCCGGAAAATATCAATAGGAACTTCTAGTCAACTACTGCAAGGCAATTACCAGAAATCCCTACTTCTGTACAGTTTATATTACAACCCGAAATTTTAATGCGCATTGGCCAACCAATGCAACTACGAATTAACTAACACAGCTAGCAAGGATTCAGATCGACTTGAATTGCCAACATGATATCCTACTGGACGGTAACGTCCAAATACAGTACTTGAAAAGGCACAGCCAGGTTAAGATATTTCCTATCTAATCCCAGCCGAACAGTATAGCCTTGAATGAGTCACAAAAACCAGTCATCATTCGGCTGGATTCAGAACTTATTTTGCTTTCAAATATAATTTTCAAAAAATATATCACCCTTTGAATATTTTCTAAGAGATCCTATAACTTGTAAAAAAAATTAATGGATCAAAACAAATAAATGAAATGTCGAAATTATTTTCTAAGTTTATTTTCAATTTTGGATCTGATCTGTCTGCCCTTTTTCAAAGTTTGTCACATACGAGTTTACAGAACGCACGACCAAAAATTAGTCTCGGAAATATTACTATTTGTAGATCAATGGCGGACTAGGATAGGCACCGGTGATATTAGCCTGTTGAGCGAAATGTATTGTAGTAACTTCGTACTCCGTAACTTAGTACTTTGCCTCTCACATAGTGCCTAAGCACTGAGAGGGGTATAGAATCTTCCTGTTGTGACCTGTCACTTCAGTGAATTAAAAAAAAAAAAAAACTCCTTAACTTACACCCGGCCCTTCCCTAAATTCCATTGAAATTGGTCTAAATATAAATACTGACTAAAAATATAAAATGCCACTAAAAGTAAAACAAATGTAAATTCGTGAGACGATGCTTTTACAAATTCAGGGTTAATAAATACGGGCTTCTTTCTAGTCAACCATTAATCTATGATTTTTCATGTTGCATCGAAGAAACTCACCATAACTTTTTTCATTCGGACAGATGTGACGGTCCTAACACAGAACTCAAGAATAGTTAGGTATATTACGTTATCTATTTACCACCTACAACTAAATAGACGCACCCCCACATCAATTCGGGTATGATTCTTCCATGCAAAAGAAATGAATGCGGAGCGTAACCCCACCACATTTGTGCACACTACACCAGACAGTCCACGTCAGCGTGAAAGGAAAAAATATAAAGTTGGTAAAGATAGTACTCAGGCTGACAACCACGTCACGAATACTCTAGCTCGTAACCAACGTCGGACAGGTCATCCAAGTCTTTGCCAGCCAGCCGCACTTCGGTGAACTTGATCTTCCAGTTGTTGGCGGCGCTGGGATCACGCACCAGACCGAATTTCTGTTCGAAAATGCCGATGGACTGGTCGAATCGGTGCAGGCTACCGCCCACCATGACCACCACGAAACCGTGCGGGTCCAGGAAGCTATGGATGCCCTGTTGTGGCGCGTCGAACGGATTGAAGTACAGCTGGTGCTGACCGACCAGCGACAGCAGCTTCTGCGAGACGGCCAGCGAACCCTCCACCAGATGCTCGCACTGAGGCAGGTGGATTTTGAGCTGGCAGTCGCGCCAGAAGTGGTGCGGCCCAAAGTTGTCCTCCTGGTTGGCCTGCGCCACGTGCCCGTTGTTGAGGATCGGATAGAACCAGGCCACGAACTGCAACGCCATTTGGTTGACCTCGTCGTTGCTGTTACCGCTACTGACTACTGTGGGGACGTGAGTAGCAGGAGGACCGCCCCAACCCCGCGGGCCGCCATAGTCGATGTGCGGGTTCACAAAGTTTGATGCCGGGACCACCTCTCCGTTCTCGCCGTCTTGCATCATGTCGTCTTCCTCCTACAGATTTCATGTTTTTTATTATATGTTATACTCATGTATTTTACTGGAATCATTAATCGTGATGCAACAGGAAAACAATGTAGCTCCTAGTAACATCAAGTTCTTTAATAAATGCAACAAATTACTTTGAAGAACTTTAAAACTAGCTTACCATCTCAGTTATGCACAATTGCTCTCCTTTTGCATCCGTTGACTCCCAGTAGCTGAGTGCGGCAGTGACCGTTGCACATTTGTCAGAGTTGGGCGATATGGCACATCCCATTTCTCTAAGATATAGAAAGATGTGTTCTTTCTTCACCTTCCTTCGACCCAAGATGCTAACAGCGTCATTGGTATACATCAAAATGGAATTGATGGCATCTGTGGATAATTAAAATAGCCTTAATTAGTTCGAAAACCAAAATTCGAGTACCTGTACGGAACATGTAATGTATTTTTCAGATAACCCCAAAACTATCTTGGAAAACCTAAATTCAAAAGATGATCGGTGTAGCGAATGCTATGCTTAGACATATTCAAAACGTCTTGAGTTTAACCACGTACAGTTAAGTCACCATGTGGGGTTTGTAGGGGAAATTGAAATGGTTCAGCGAAGAGCTGAGAGATTTGTTACCTCTAGATTTGGAAGAACTGACAGTGTCACAGACATGCTGTCAAAACTGGGATGGGAGACACTGGAAGATCGTAGGAGGGAGATAAGTTTAAGGTTGCTGGTCAGAATTCTGAAGGATTGTAATATTGATATCGTAGAAATTATGTGTCCAGCTCCTAACAGACGCAGAAGGGGCCACACTAGAATGGTGAACGAGCTTCAATGTACATCTGCATCATATTTTAACTCCTAGATAGGAGTTAAGAGTGTGTAGACAGTGGAATGGCCTGACAGAGCCTCAAATCGAGAGCCTTTTAAAATAAATCCATTTCTGTCCCCAACTGGTCCTTTGACCCCACGGGTAAAATTTGTAATTGTAATTACAAGCACTGTACAGTATCCTGAGACCGAGTGGACCCAGTAAATGAAAAATGGACCTAGAATTAGGTTTCCCATACAGAAACTGAGCGAGAAAAATTTACCATCGGCAGTTTCGATTACAACCAATCGATTGGTTACAGTCTGGGCCAATGCTTTCAAGTCATGATCGGACAGCTTAGATACGATCGACCGGATCCCGACCTTCTCCTTTTCGTTCAACATGTTGCAATCTTCTTGTTTTTCAATTATGTCGCAGAACTGGGTGCCTGGTAATGAAAAACAAAGTGTGAAATTAAATTGCGGGCTTACTGAAATCTTAGCCTGATAGAGATCATTTGTCAGGGCTACAATTTTGGTCCATACATTATACGATCGAGACAATGCGCACTCCAGGGCCTACGACTAACCCTCATGCATTTGGGCTCATTGACAGGAGAGGGTCGCATGACTCTGAATTAAAAATTAATCAGACGCCAAGCGCAGAAAAAAACATTCACACGGAGAAAAGAAACAATTTCTCTACCTGCATTTGAAATTAAAAACGCGTCAATTTGTTGGTGACAAGCAGAAACTAGGATTAAACACGGTCAAATCTTGACGACCACTCAAAGAAACGGACATTTTGGAAATGGAAAAATATTTTCTTCATTACTTCCGCTTCCTGTTATCGTTCAATGATATACATAGAATAGAGTGCTACAGCCATCATAGTAGTCAACATCAGGATCCATTCAATGATCCTCTCAATGAGGTGCGCCTAATGGCGCGCCCGTTAAAGGTGCTATACACAGCAAATTCGACAATGATTAGTTCGTTTCTCTTCTTATCAACTTGCAAGATGGCGGCGTCCATGAAATTGTTAAATCTAAGTTTTTTGGTAGATTTATAGATTAGTGAAGCTCTACGTCTTAGAAATGCTTCACGAACTGCTATTAGCCTTGTCGGGATACCCGGGAAGTATTTTTACCCTGTCCGAGAACAATAACATCAAGGTAACCGAGCAAAGAAGCCATTTCATGTGTAGCGTAACGTAAACAATATGAAATGACTGGGGGGAGCTTTGACGGCATGTTATGAAATGACTTGGGGAGCTTTGCCGGCATGTACATTAATTTACTGTAAAATACGCATTGGAATGGTAGATTATCGACAGCCTGCCGTTTTGTCATCCAAGCGAGAGAGAAATACTCAACCAGATATGCCGTTTGGGGACTAGCTACTATCAGCTAATCCGTTTCACCAAGAAGAACAATTCATTCAAGTCATGCTTCAAGGTCAACCAGAGAGGTACAATGAAATTATTTCCTACTAGTTGGCGATGTTAATAACAGGTTGAAAAGATGTTCAATAGTAAAAGACACTTTATTCTGTCAGGTACAGGAGAAATGCAAAAACACGAGCTTTCGACCGCGAGGTCATTATCATTACATAAGCGCTGGCCGTATATATTCTAATTGCTAAACTTTGTAAGATACATACCAACTTACACCATGAACAAGAGCAAGCAAAGGTACACTTGCGTTTTTATACATATAACATCTATTTGACATTTCAAAACAATCTTAATCCTTTACCAGTGCTAAAAGATGATGTTGATGATGCGTGTCTGGGCGGACTGTACGTTCAAGCTCTGTGTTCCGGTCTCACGGCTGCCCTGACTCCTTACAGAGAAGATTTATTGAGCCTGGAGCAGGACGTACTGAATGACCCTTATCTTGGACTTTCTCATGTGCACTGCAGCCTGGACAAGGTTGGCGATGAACTCACTATAATTGATATTTTTTGCAGCGGTAGACATTCATTTCTCCAAAATGAATCTCTGACTGTACGTGAAGGTCAGATTTGCCTATCGCTAAGGTGCCTATTGGATAACTGAATATGTAATTCTTCCCTCATTCAAATTCTGTGTTCACTTTTTAAATGGCTGTGATGGTTTTTTTAAATTTGTTTATTGTGTTTGCTTTTAGTATAAAATGCTTCTACCACAACTTGTTGGTCTAGTTACGGAAATACAAAATAAAAAGGTCGGTTCCATACCTTTGCATTAAGTCGACTAAGAACGACTTAATGCATATATGCATTAAGTGGTTCGACAAATCGTATCCTGAAGTTTCCTTTCTTTCACTCACATTTTAGATTCATGGGTGCCAAATTTTGGAAACTGTACATCGATATTCGGCATCAGGGATTCCAATTGTTCAATCGGCCATGAAAAAGTAAATTTATTTTACAATATTTTGTAGTGACGGTATCTGTATCTATACGATTGCACATTTGTTTAATTTGTGGAGTTGTGTATTGAAACAATACATTATATTTATTTCTGTAAATGCACTGTTGTGACGTCTCCCTCTCGCATTATTTTGCTTCTGAAGGTAAAGGTATAAAATGCTTTCAGAATCCACAAGGCTTGCCACGGAGTTTTGTTCAAGCAACTAACGGCCTGGCTCCTTCATGGAATCTTATTGGATCCCCACAACGAATTTTTTATTAAAAGATCTATGTCTTCCGCGACGATTGAAGAGTCTTCCTATCTTGATAGAGATTCGGTGAGTCACTTTCCATTGCCAGATTGTGTTTAAATATCTTCAAATGTTCAGTTGGTTAAATTTGAAAGTGAACTGAACTAGTTGCAGTACATTATTATGATTAATAATACCATTGTGTTGAATCAGGCAATATTTCAAGGTATAAAATGAGAATTGAAATGATTATTCATTCTGTTGTGCTTATAGAATATGGATAAAACGGATGAAGATAATGAGAACTATAATTCCAAGTTATCGACCTTTAGTTTGAGAGTGGACACTGTTCCTTCGTACATTCCCATGAGGCTGGCGGAAACAATTTTATTTATTGGCGAATCGATCGAGACGTTCGAGAGAAAAAGTTCAGTTACTAGTTTGGCTGTGGCTTCAGACAAAAGTAATTCTGATAAATTCTTTTTTTTCTTTTCCAAACTGGTAATTTGTGCCCTCTCTCAGCTCCGTTGTCATCATTTTCATAGTGTCAACTATATTGCACGGGAAGGAGGACAAATTCGCTCAGGATTTATACAGACTCCACGGGGAAGAAGAATTAAAGCTGTCAGCTTTTGAATCTGTTGTCGACAACATTCGGGTTTGCGTTTCCGAGGTAATAAATTATACCCCAATTTATCTGAACTATATGAAAGGACGGCTAATGTGACAGACGCGTGTTTTTTATTGAATTTTTTTATTTGTAGTTCAATATTTCTAGTGAAACTGGACATGAATTTTAAAACATATATAATGGTTGTGCCTTTTCTATCTCGTTTTTTTCTCTTTTCAAAGTTGTTTTTAAAAACAGTGTATGATTATTCAAATAATTGTTTGAAATATTTATCTTTTTTACAAACCATCGTTTAAATTTGTGAAAAATTTGAGTTTTTGAGAATACGTCGAAATCCCTAGACAGAGTTGAAATATGCAGTTAATTATTTGATAGGGAATGGATGAATGCATTAAACAGCTAGGTCGATCTAGCTGACTGTACAAGACGACGAAAGAAATGGCGAACACCACTAAACCATTTTACTGTTGTGTTGTGTATTTGCAGCATCTTTGGCAGCTGGTGGTAGAAAAGTCAGATCTTCTCGGTCACCTCAAAGCCATGAAGGACATGTTTCTGATGGGACGTGGAGAGCTATTTTTAGCGTTCATCGATCAGGCCAACCATCTTTTGTCCTCGGCGCCTGCATTGAATACAGATCACGGTATGTATTTGGCAATACTGCTTTTATCTATTGTATACTATCTTATTGACGCGTTAGCATTTATGTCATTTTTTAACTGTTTATGTATATCTCTGTTTCACTTTTTGGCATGTGCCGCTTTCGTAGATACAAATTGCGCTTTTCAAGTTGCAGCTCGCAGTATACTTATGGAAGAAAAGAGCTATTTGCAAAGATTCTCGCTAAAAGTATCGACTGACCAGCACCATAAAGGAACTCGTAAGTAATAAAAATCCATCTGTTTTTGTTAAAATGTAAAGTTCATTGCTTTTTTCACTCTTTAAAAAATGTTGTGATAACAAGTCATTCACCAGAGCATTCATGTCAGTCTTACTACCAAGGAATTATTCATAAAATATTTGTTTGCATTATCAGTGTACAGTACGTACATAATTATTAATATTTTTAATTAATAATTGTGTACTGTACTTGCATAACCGATTTAATTGCAATTGTTAGTTTCATGACCAACTGGCTTGATCGTTAATTTCAGAGAATTCAATCAATTCAGAAAAGTGTCAGACTGGATGGGACAGTCTGAAAATCAACTACACTGCACATTGGCCGCTCCACATTCTGTTCACGCCTACAATACTCGATAAGCAAGTGTCTCGCAAATTTTCTTAACCGTAGTCTGTCAATCTAAGGACAAAACAATTGAAACATATTTTCTTTTTAAGTGATTTCATTTATTT
The DNA here is from genome assembly GCA_034698785.1 of Mycogona germanica. NCBI lineage: Eukaryota > Metazoa > Arthropoda > Diplopoda > Chordeumatida > Chordeumatidae > Mycogona > Mycogona germanica. The sequence continues at coordinate 13,380 of JAQGBY010001813.1, read as the reverse complement.
TTATTTTTAAAATAAAATTATTAAGAGTAAATAATTAGAAACGTTCATTTTTCTGAAAGGTCTCTATAAATTTAATCATTTCACGTGTACCTGCTTTTATAACCAGTCGTTCATAATCGTAATTTATTTGTTCAGATACAACGCCATATTTCAATTTATCATGACCGTTCGAAGAGTTCAACTGGAACTGGAAAGGTGTTGGGCTCTGCTGATTAAGGATAAAAATCACCGAAAGAATCTCAGCCAACCCAACAAGTGGCAGCTGCGGACCTGCATGGCATTCATCGTTAACAATTTGCAATACTATTTGCAGGCAAGTTGAACTATACTCAATCGATACAAATGTTTTTGCCAATCCAGTGGCACATTTTCATTAGAGTTCTTGCCCTTTGAAACATTGAGCTTTTACGTTTTAGGTCGACGTCTTGGAATGTCAGTGGCACATTTTGGTGGATAAAATCAGCGCCACCAGAGATTTTGAGCAGATACAGATGGCACACCACAATTACTTGACCAATATCTTGGCCCAGACGTTTCTTCTTACGAAAAGGGTAATTACGCCTAAGCTTATACTTGTGACCAAATTTACTTGCTATCATATTTAAAAACTGTTGAGAGGCCTTTACGTTTATTATTACTGACATTGGATCCATTTTTTGATAAATGTCAAGAAACTCGAGAATCATGCGGAAGATACTTTCAACACGATCGCAATGCTAAGATTCTGCAAAAATAATACCAGTTTATTTTACTTTTTTTTGTTTATCCTGCGAAGGTGTCCAAATATTTAATCGAATTTCTGGACGTATGCCTGTGCTACTGTTCCACACTCAAAGGTGGTATCCCGTTAACGCCACAGCAGTTGAAATTCCACACGGAGCAATTCCATCTTCACGCCACGCTGCTCTTCGAAATCCTGTTGGCCATACGCGGTCACCAGGCTAGCCCACATCTGGCGCAGCTGCTCAAGAGGATCGACCTGAACGACGCCAGGGTGGATTTCACACCTTACTTCTTAAAAATGTAGACGTTTATCATGCATGCCTTCCTATTCTCTGGTTGTAAGAGTACTCGAGTTCCGCTGTCTGGTACGCGTTAAGTTTATTGAGCACTCTAAGCAGATCTCCGTCGAAATTATCTCAAAATGAGTTGGCTGCTGTCAGTCAGACACTAGACTTTGGCAAGGTAAACATTTTTTCAATATATATTTAGCAATTATATTTTACGAGATAGTTGGTAAACATACACTATGTCTTCACCTATACTCCAGGCTTCTAGCAATCTCGTATGAATATGTAAAATATACTTGACTTGTCTACCCAAATAGTCCAGATACTTCGCAATGCACGACTATTTGACCACCACTATCTCTAAAGTAGTGATTTATTTTCAATTACTACATGATATGACATTCTTGGGCACAAGAGTATCAGCCAAATGTTTTTATAGGTGAAATATGAATGACTTCCGCCTCCTTCCAATAGCGTGGGCTTTAAAACCATTGCTGGTAAGTTTATTCAATTGCTCTAGTACTTCCAACCTCTCTTACGTGCCAATTTGATCGACTAAATCAGTATTGTATTTCTATTTAATAACTGCATGGTTGTGAATAATTCTTGATCCACCTTTTATCATTTCACAAAATGCGATCAGTACTTCAAAATGCCCTAGCTGCCCAATAATTTAATGTTGCTCGTTGGACAATAATGCAATACTCGTGCGTAGTTAGTTCTTATATTTTTTTAAATAATTTCACGTAAAAGCATCTTATCTCCCGTAGTTATCAACTTATCATATTTGTAAATTTCCAGGTCGCTCCCTGGGGGTGGGGTTATAAGATGTTCAATCACCGGTGAACCCCCTTTACAAACAATTATCATATTTGTAGCGCGCACAGTTTAATATTAGTATTTTTATCTCGCAATGAGAGCAGATATCTGAAAACCTGTACCAACGACTTTACGACAAGTACAGACTGTACCGACGACAAGTTCTAACAATATGTTTAAAATTAAAAAAAAACAGTCAATCCACAAGTTTTAGGGCACAATATTAAGAATGATTACAATTTTACGATTTGGTAATAATTTTTTATTTTCTCAGAATTAAAATTGAATTTAGTTTTCAAATAGATAGAAACCTTAAATTAGAATCTGGAAATATTAGATGCCAAGAGTATTTCGATTTGCCTGTATATTGGGCACTCATTCTTGATCTTCCACGTAATGACGTTTGTGTCATTGCCGTTCACACCTCCCTTAACTTCCCAAATGATTTATCAAATGTAAAGGGAACCTCTCTGCTCATTGAAAGTAAGTCAGTCATGGCATTTTGCCTGCATATTTCGTGTTCTGTAGAAAACGGTACTCGCATTTTGATGTAGATTTTTAAAAATAAACGTGCTTCCCCAAATTGCTTCTTCCGAAATAAACTTTACTGTACATTTTCAGTCCCAACTTCTGTTTTGTTCATTTACAACGCATATATCATTAAAATATTTCAACTCAATTATGATCGGTATCTACATGTTAAAATATATATTATAACGAGTAGTCTTAAATCACTAATTTCTATTTCGGCGGATGGTTAAATCCTTTAAACAATCTTCCAAACATGGCCACATCGGGAAACGAGTAATCAATAGCGGGATTCGAATTAGAATGTGAAGTGAAATTGCCTTTTGCCCAAGCACTTTCAAAATCTTTCAAGTCTTCTGTAAAATAAAATAAAACAGTTTGTCAATTAATGTACACGTTTCATAATGTGTGAGAAAAGATTGGATAAAGATAGATATGATGTAACAAAAGATAGGATAGCGTACTTTCATCGATATTAACAAATGTTTCGTTTCGTTCTTCAGTTCCATGTTCGTCCTTCTTCGTAGTCACACTGTGCTCTTGACTGCCAAGTCTTCTTTTGATAGTGGTGTACTCATTGCCGAAATTGTCACGCCTGGTGACCTTTTCCTCGATTTTCTAGTTCAGAGTAAACAAAAATGTATAAAAATACAACATAAATATGTATTCAACCACTTTCTTACAAAATCTAACAATGCTTATAAAAAGATGGGAATTAAAAAAATTAACTGGCAAATTCGTATATTTTTCACAAATTAAAATGGATTGGCAAAATAATTGGGGGGGGGGGGGGGAAACCCAAACTCATTCCCCTACATGCACCTACCCCATCGGATCCGCTAAATCTAATAGAAGAGCTGGAGGAGTAGACTGACGAGGTGGACGGGAGTTTCACAAACTGTTGCGGCTTCTTCAGAATGGCATCTAGTCCGCCAGTCGAAACGGCATTATCCAAATCTTGGTGTTAGGGGAGAGAAATGGGAGCACTTTCATTATTTAAACTGCTTTGACTGGGATTTAATAATATAGGTATGACCAAAAAGATTTGTAATTGACCTTCATCTTTGAGGGGGCCATTTTCCGGTTCTTCATTCAGATATGGCGTCAACTCAAACAATTTCCGAAACTGAAAGTCAAACGTGTGCACAATTTAACATAATTAGTCAGTATAACAAATTAGAACTTGTGCCCGGGACAGCCCTGAACGAAAAAAGACGAGAAAAAGTCTTCAGTATTTTTGATAATTAGTCGGAACGTATTTCTTGAATTATTTTGAGGAACAGAGGAGTCAACTTGTCATTAAATTTACCCAAGGTAAAGGAGTTCTCGATTTATCGCTAAACTCAGCTTCCTGATTCGGCGATTTAAGCATGTTGTCTCTCAACGGCTTGCTTTCATTATCGTCTTTTTGTGGAATTTCTGAAATCGACAGAAGGTCACTGAATCAGAACCGTAGGCAAGCTTTGAATTAGTTGATTTTGTTTTCCCCATGTCATGTGACAAAAAAAAATACAACACTATAAAATTAATATTCTTGTGGAATATCCGCGACCTTTTTACATTTTTGGTTGAACGGTCGATTTCATACACAATTTCATTTTCATGCATTAATTTTCGTCTAACCAAATGTATAACAAATTCACGCATCACGCACACATCACTACAAATAATTTAGGCTGGTTATATTCTGTGGATGTAGTTTGTGCACGATACTCGATACTTTATGAACGCAATTTAATAGAACCAAACAAAAACTAACCAAGTGCTAATGTTGGTACATCAAAGACCATGGAGCCGATACTGCTGAACACATCGTGGAAATGCTGCTCCAAATGATGGAACAGATCGTCGGGATCTTGAAACTGACCATCCGTGTAGGGTGGTTGCGAGCTCCATTCTTCTGGTTCACGATCTCCCAAACGACTGGAAATCAAAATTCGAATTTCTGTTAAACACAAATTCTAAAATGCAACAAGTTTATGTCAACATCAAGACCAATACAAACTGCGCTCGTTTGCTTTTATTCGTTAAACAATTAGTCATACATACTACTCTGTAATAGCAGCGACATAGCGTAGATGCAATGTTTCCGAATAGCGCCGCAATATACCTTATTTTGTTTCAGTCTGTTCCGCAAAAATGAAGCAAATGAAACCGTAAAATTTTTGAAAACAATGTTCTGAGGGAACCGACATCCCTTTGACCATTTTACTTTGGTCTAGTGTTGTGACTAGTCCTTAAATTGTTGTCAATAAAAAAATGAGATAAGCCTGGAATTTAATCCCACAACTACCTATCCTTTTGGCTCTCAAACGAGATGACAATGACACTACTACCTACTGTACCGGTGGGAAAATCCGAAAAATCTCTTGAAAATATCATCCATGTGTAACTATCTTGTAAAAATTTGCGTCGAATGATCAAAATTTTAACAAAATTTGGTCACTTTTTACTGCCTACAACAGCTGTAAGTTTCAACGCATCACAACTTTATGAACGGAAATTTACGAAATCCTGATCTCTATCGGTTGCGTTAAACATTGGTAAAGATGTCAGTATTTCGGCCTCTCCAAGAGAGCCTCAAAAGTTAACCGCCCCTATATCTCATTTTATAATATTCAGTAGTCAACGAATACTGACGCAATCACTTCACCGAGCTGTACGAAGATTGCACATGCGCAAATAAGAATTCAATGTACGCCATTTGATTTCATCGCTTCACCCATTACATTTAGGAATACTTTAGCCCAATTTGCGCCATTGTGACGGACACCATGACAGGTGGTGCCACCTATGTTTAGGTTGTGTTCTCGGCAGTAGTGTAGCATTGCAGCAGATCACGTTTGTCAGAAAATTTGAAACAAGCTCATGAAATCTTGATAGTCCGACGCACCCATTGTATACATTACATTTTATGACAAACATGTGAATCCAAACACCCTGGCATTCATGCATCGCTCACCTCACCCTATTTGTGTCTTGTGTCAGTGGCTGCCGCGGCCCTCGCAGGTGCAAAAATACCTGCGCTTGTTGTTATCGCGAGAAAGCTCTTCAGCATGCGCTCGGGGATTTAACCGGTGTTTGTGGATGACAAATTATATACGATAAATAATGTGTTTTCACTTTATCCAGTGATATGTGACAGTGCCGGATCGAGTGGAAGCGTGGTCAAATGCAACAGGGAGGAGACCGGTGTGTTGACTTTTTGGGAGATTAGCAGGCAGCCCCGACCACCTACATGCTCAGCTATTTCCGGCGTCCGGGGTTCAAATGTGTGAACTGCGCCGGCGGTGTCGTCTCTCCTCGTCGACCTGCCGCCACCACCAGTGAATGCCCTCTCGCCGATAAACCAACTAACGAAATGGTCGTCTTCCAGATCACCGCCTTCGAAGATTTCTACGATGTCCACGAAGAAATCGGAAGGTTTGTTTGTCTGAATTTTTTTATCAGCCCTAAGGTGATGCTAGACTTCGGTGAGCGTCGTTCGATGGTAATTCTACCGAATCAAAATAACCAAAATCATGAATGAATTCGAATTAAAAATAAAGAAAACTGTCGTTATCTGCCTGGATCTTGACCTAAATGACCTCTGCACCTTTGAAAAAATCTGGGTCAGATTTCCAAAACTTGTTATTTTCTATGCTGTACAGGGTGATGTACTCGTACTGTCAATTTACAGTGGAATGAAATTTTTTTAAATTTGTTTGGGGTGACATTAGTCTGGACAATTCTGATTTGGTTGGGATTTCCTTAGGTTAGGCGTTTTGTTTCTTTGAATTGAACTAAAAAATTTCAAAACGAAATCGATGGACAGTCTGGGAACGTTTACTAACTATTAAATAGTTATGAAATACTGCTGCTGTTCACATATGCTCCATGTGTTGTTGACACTTATTCGATTAATAGTTTCACTGATCTACTAAGATCGCGATTTGAGATTATCTACTTCCGTCTTCAGTTTCCGGTACTATGGTCGACTGCCGTTCCCAGGACAGAGAGTGCGCCCTGGACAAAATGCAATGACGAGTCTTCCACAAATTTCTTTCTTGCTCTTTGTGGCACTAAGATTAAATATATATCATAGTGCCTGAGCAACATGAGGGGTACGTAACGCCTGTAGTGCGGTTGACTGGGCAAAAAAAAATATTCTGGCTTGTTCTTAAATATACAGCTACTTTGCTTTTTCGGGAAAAAAATGCGGTCCCAGCTGTTTTCTATTTACCACTTGATAGAGTTTTCGCGAGTATATAGTCAGCTGCGGAAGTTTCAGACGGAAGTCTTGTTAACGTGATATCAGAATTAATCGCGTGTACATGTTGTACGATAATTAAATGCATCAGACTTACACACAGATTTTTTACAAAGCATTATTAGCATTTGTAATTCGGGGACCAATTTCCGATTCAGTCGCACTAAATATGTACCGGTACATGTTCACGACTTAGTATACAACAAACTGGCAACAATATTCAATTTAACCTTCTGCTTGTTCAGTTTGCAACTGTCAGGGATGACAGCGTTCGCCGAAAGCAACTTTTTCGCTACAGTGGCATACCGTTTTGAAAAATGTTTGCACACCGATTTGCCTTTGTCGTGTGGACCTATTCAATGAACATGTACAAATCCAAGTTCAACGAACCTTGCGATGGACCGTTTGTAATGCTCACTAAATGTTGCCACTTCCGCATAATATATATCACTTCGACTTTTTAAGCGAAGGCCTACAGGTCGATCTATGTGGGTGGGAGTGATGCAGTGTACATGTCGTAACAAGAATCGGTCTTTTGTGTTTCTTTTCTGTCACCCTGTAAGACTACATCCGATTCTTGCATGGACAATGATGGGCGACGCGACCACCTTAACTTAGTAAACGTTGTCCATGTCGAAGACAGTAACGGTGCGGGGCTTTTGGCATTTGAATCTTTGCGCCATCGTAGCGCCTCCCCTTTGTTTGTCGCGCACCGTGTTCCAGTTGGCCATGGGCCAGGTTCATTCATTCAACCGCCTGGCGTTTTTTTCTCGTCTTTTCCTTGGTTTAATGTGGCCATAAATCACAGAACCTGTGCGCTTACCTATCGCAATTAAACGGTGCAGGGTGTGCGGTTTCCAGGATTTTTTTTTTGGCCTACTATGCAAGAACATTTCGAGTTTAAAAAAAGAAGAAACTGTTGACCGCTTACGTTGGGGGTTGGTTACCTTTACCTGTGTAAGGGGGGGGGGATGCTCTTATCTCAATTGCTGAAGACACCGTGAAATGTGGTGTACCAGAACTCCCTGTAAAACTCGCTCAAGTTAACCCATTTCATCGCCTGGCACTTTTAGGAAATCGGAGCAAGTAGATATTATTGCCGTAACCGTTGTTGCCACATTTTTTTCGTCGCAAGATTTGTTGGATAAGATCGGTTTAGGGCGATGTAAATTGGAAATGTGGGGCAATTACAGTGTCCCATAAAATTTGAAGTGCGTTTGAAAATGGGGCTCATAAATGATTTTGAATAGATTTGGGTAGTCACTAGGTGCCTTGGAAATATTTGGTCGCTCAGATTGTTCATGTAATGTGCATGTGGCAAGCCATTTTGTTGGCGAATCTGCGAAAAAAATAGTAGCTTCTCTTTGTGGATTGGATGGATTGTCTGACAATTAAACCCATCGCTGTTCACTGGATTAATTTTGTGTTTCGACTTTCTTCGCCAGTTATTTCGGATGTGAATCTAATAGTAGCAACATTTTCTAATTCCGTGTTTTCCAATTTTTTTCGTAATTGTATTGTTTAACTGCTAGTTCTTCGACGACCTTCAGGTGAAAGCAAATACTATGTCAGGCAATGTCCTTTCGTGTGACAGCAGAGGAAGTTTTAAAAAAAATCGACCTGCTAAATGGTCCATTGGTTGGTTCATCAATTCACGGTCAAATGTAAACCTATGATGTATGCATTGCGTGCCGCAGAATTTGTTGCATTAATTGACAATAATTTTTTGTCAATTATTGTTCTGCTTCGTTTTGCCGTAACTGCGAAATGAACGGTCAAAATCGTTGAAACATTGCCCGAATGTTTCGGTCATCTCATTAATCAGGTATTTTTTGTAGTGTAGTCTCGTACTAATCTGTAAATGGTCGAATTATATTTTTAGATTGATGATTGCCTTCACGGGATCATAGCTTGATTAAATGAACATTTCATTAAACGTTAATAAGCACAAACTCAAAATACAGATACAGAGAGTGGTCGTTCCTGTATCCTTTGATCTTTACATACACTACCAAATCAGCAACGTCAAAGGCTCAAAATTTCAGTTTTCTTTTTGTGGATTCAGACTATTTGGTCTAACATGTGATGCATTTGCGGCACATTAGTTTCTTTTCAAAAATAAAGAAGGTGCAAACGCTGGACACGGTGACGAAGAACGACTACAAGACCATTAATAAAATATTGCAAAGATATTTACTAATAAAACTTCAAATATTTTAGAAAATAATGAAGTAGTAGGATACATAATTTACAAACTGTATAAAATTGCGCTATTGACTGCGCCGTGGACAGACTCCTTGTTTAATTTTTGTCCACGACTACTGCGCCTAGCGCAATGTTATACAGTTTGTAATTTATGTATCCTACTACTAGCTACTTCATTATTTTCTGTAATATTCGAAGTTTCATTATCTTTGCAATATTTAATTAATGGTCTTGTAGCCATACTTTGTCAGCGTGTCCAGCGTTTGCACCTTCTTTATTTTTGTAATATTTCGCCAGCTTCTTCATTACATCTAGTATTACTTTCTTTAATTTTCGGATTGTATCCCTGTCTGTTCTGTTAGCCGACGGATATCGTGGGGAAGAAAAAGATCGACATTAGCGAGCTTTTATCATGGTACAAACGAATACTAGACCTAGTCTTGTCACGACTCATCCGAGCGTGTAAATTCAATCGCGATTTCGACCAATATTGCGCTCGTTATTGTGTCGTCGGCCATTTAAAATCGCTGATGCGAATGCCAGGAAAAGGAAATGCATAGCCACCACCACTCTCTCTCCCAACGTTGAGCTCACTTGTACAGTGTATTCTGACTTGGATAGATTTGAAAGAATTGTAAAGAAAGTGGGACAAACGGTATTTTCCGCACGGCGAATTACATTATACGGGAGAGCAGAATAACTCCAGATTAATTTTTTTTAGTGGACTACCTGATATACCAGTTTTGTCTTCCGTTCTATCCAGATGATACAAGATCCGAGTGTTACACCGTGTGGATTATCGATCAAAGCTTGATGTGTGATTCAGAATAACCCTACTGTGTTCAGTGTTCTTCAAAAATGTGTAAAATAAAATACCTGTTGTCTTACTTCGACGCAGGTTCAACTTCTGTTCAGATTTAATTCTCTGATTGACCATTTGGCGGTGGTAAAGAGAAAGCGACCGAGATCGATGCGTGCATCTCGAGGTCGGATCCCGATCTGGGTAAAATAAATTAGAAAATTTATATCGTTCATCCTTCTTGAGGATTTCCTAGATTACTTTTCTTTGTAATTTGACTCGTCGTGGGAGAAGAAATTCACAGCCTAGTCTGTATGAACTAATCCCCCCCTGCCTGCGCAGAACATTTTGATCTCAAAATCAGTTTTATTTAGCCCGTTCATTCAAAAATCATGAGAAAAAAAATGGAGTGATCATCCTCTCGCGGGGAACTTCAAGGAATGTTGCTGCTTTTCGCGTATTCATTTTGTTTTCACGCATGGACGGCATCTTCGTGTCTGCTTCGGAGGTATACACAGAGTGTGTTGAAATATTAGCGAGAATTCCTACTAATTTACGAGATTTGATATCCCGATTTCACGCCTGCTTAAATTTGTCGTTGGCGTGGGCTGCGTTAAAGAGAACCCCCCCCCCCCCAATCTCATGCCGCTTCAGAAATATCTTTCGCTAAAGAGATTTTGCAGAAATAAAAATCCACTACATTTTAACTGAGCATCTCTACTGGCTCGTGTAACTGTAACATCCTGCAACCGTGTTTTAACATTCAGGCCGTGAGTCCGATAGGAAATGGCGAACGCATTCATTCACCACGAATTCGTGAACGTATGCATGATTGAATTTGGACTGAAAAGTTTTCATTTTTCGCTGGCAATGCCTTCTTGAAGTTTTCCTTCCTTCATTCAGCAGAATTTAAAAAAAGGTTGCGATCAGTTTTATTGCTCCAGTAAATAGAAAGTGCATAACTGATTCATATTTTATCAACGAATGCATGTGAAAATATACTGTACTCTGGATTTTGGCGTCCACGACGCATGTCATGGAAAACATTTGAATTTTTCACCCCAGGGTAATCATATAATACCTACTACAAATTTTACGTTGTCAATGCACAAATAGCGCATTTACGGCTCAAAGGTTGCGAGACTAGTCTTCTACTTCAACTCTCGTATATTGATTGTAAATGTGATTGCGGATTAAGAAGAAAGTCGGGGTAATACCAATATATCACCTGTACTAGGAAATACTTATTTTTTTTCGTAGTGCGTTTACTTTGTCGAGCAGGCGCCTCGAACAGACTTGGGTGTCACAAACTTCATCGGAATACGTTTGCCGATTGAATATAACGAACTCAATTTGTGTCCATTTCCGATTTCCACACCTGCCTATATTTTTGGCGATATGCTAATTAATCCCTGTAGAATCAGAAGTACTGTGTTATGTAGCCCAACTTGTTCTTATAGATCACCTCTTTTATAGGTCCAATCATGTATGTGATTGTCTTTGACAACATCTGCATTGGCGAACGCAGTGGGTTAGCTATTGTTAGACATGCAGGCCATATTTGCGAAAGAATCTACATTGTCCATGCGGCACATAATTTGGTCCGCATTCCCTGCATATGTTACGTGTGGGCGAATATATTCGATGGCTAATCTCGCGATGTACATGTATACTGTAGATAACACTCGCATTTTGGTGCACGGCCCTATATGGCTATACGTTTTTTATTTATTACTTTGCTGGCGCGAAGCGTTTGCCATAGCCGTAGGTATGTGGAGCGTGTAATTGTGCCTTTGTTATGGGGTATGGCTCGCCCCGTGGTTTGTGTTTTTTCCCCCGATGCTGCATTGTTGCGTCCGAATGTGCCGCGAATCAGTCAACTTTCATTCACACATCCGCGACGATCTAATGAGGGCAGATCGGAAATCGAACCAAAGCAGGACCGCATGAGCGCTGAGATATCAAACATGTCAATGCATGTTCCCCTTGTGTTTCAAATTCAACCTGTGAATAAAATGGTAAAAAAGCATATTAAGTCTAGAAATGAAATTTAAAAATAATGTAAAAATTAGGAGTAATATTCAACATTTGTGTACCATTTCTGTTGGCATTGCTTTACACATCCTTCTCTCATTTTGTTAATTTTCTGTCTGCATAAAATCATAAAATTCTCCATTACGGCAAGACAAGAGATGGCAATCCTTTTTACTTTTTTTTTTAAATTTAAATTACTGTAGTCAACTGCAATTTTCACATTCTAGGGTGACTTAGGTTGGTTTAAATTGGCATTATACATTTGTTATCCAGCGTAGCACTGTGGCAACCAATCAAACCATGTTGTAAAATTTTATTTTTAACTTGGTGAGGTCGTTATACACAGAACATCTATTCTGCATTCCTCTTTTAAAAAACCTCAGAAATATGCAGAATTTCTCTTCACATTGAGAACTGGCTTAAGATAAAATGACTATGCAAACACAAACACAAAAACAAGTTAATAATAAAAAGTTGTATTTTAAGTCGACAACATATTACCTGGTGAAGCTGTATAAACAATAATAAGCTCTGCATCTTCGAGTGCATATTAATAGGGAGATAGGGATGATCTATAGACACCTCGAGTATGCGTGAGGAGACTAACACTAATTTGAGATTTTCAAGTTGTCTTGACGTCTGAGATGCATGCATGCACAATTTTCAAGACCGAGATTGAGCAAGCACGTTTGAAATTGAATGAATCCTTATGCGTAAATCGATTATTTTATATTGTATTAATTTTTAAATTGATGCTATTATCGCCGTCGGTTTATCTATTAAACTGGGGAAGTACTAATTAAGAAAACAAATAAGAAGTTTATGGTAGCCTGCCGGCAAAGCTTTGCTTAAACACCGGACGTAATTATTAATGTGGCGATGGCGTGCTGCCTCTTGATTGCCATATTGCTCTATTAGATGTGGTCGTGTACAGTAATCATGGCGTCAACAGGAGATTCCGATGGATGGAAAAAACAGCCTCCATGGATGCGTATTATTGATGAATCTAGGCCAAATGGATCAATGTTTAATTACAATATCGAAAGACCTTATCAATTCAAACTTGATTGAACAAGGTTGCCTCTTTGGCAGGTGAAAATTATTTCGGACGTGTTTTCTTGCAAGCCCACACTTTTCCCTTCGCGTTTCGGCGTATTAATTGACTTTTGGAATATGATGACAGCTTGTACACATGTATTTCCATATCGACAGGCAGAGCCAATTGAATCCTTTTTTCTAATTAAATTTAATGAATTTGAAACAGATGTTCACTCATATCTATTACTTTGGTATGCTTTCCGTATCAGAAGTCAAAACCCAAATTTTTTGCTGATTAAATTTAATGAATTTGAAACAAATGAAACAATTTCCATTACTCTCCCATCATTTTCGTATCAGCTGTCAAAGCCGTTGTATTTAATTGTGCTAATTCAGTTTAATTAATGATAAGATTACGTAAGAAATTCTTCCAATCATTTTAGTTTATTTAGTATTAATGTTATAAGAATTTTATTTTTAAAAATAATCTCCTTTGGGAACTAACGATCGGTTCGTAGCTTGTCGGGAACTTGTGAGCAAGTATATCATCATAAATTAACACTTAAATTTATTGAATTGGTAGTTTCAATTACAAGTAGTTGTATGACTCGTCGTAGCGCGGTTGGTTAAGCGACGGACTGTGGTTCGGCGGTCCCGGGTTCGATTCCCGGCGCGGGCTCTCGATTATTCGATCCCGG